>JAJEJO010054149.1:304631-344248 GCA_020662805.1 Glaucomys volans
GGAAGATATTTTATCAAAAAGCACTTAAACTTTAGGAGTTTCATTAACTCTTTGGCAGAATAGGTGAGATGTTGAGGTGCCTTCTGCTTCTTCTCTAGCCCAAACATACACACAGTCCTATTTGGTTTCACACTAGGCTATTTGATTTCATTCACCACTTGAAGGCAAGGGAGCTGTGAATTCTATCCCTTTCCTCGCTCTCCTAGTCTTTACTCAGGAGTGACTGAGCGGGTGTTGAATTCTGTACTCATTCCAGACTTATGAATACTCGGAATAGACGTATCAGCAGCATGTGTCTCAAAAGGTGACTAGAATGACGTTTTGCTAAAATTCAGGGTTAACTTTCAATCTGATGAGCTGGTGCTCATGCTGGATCTAATAAAAAAATATTGATATGTTATTGCTAACTAAAGTCCACACTTCATATTTCTTCAATTTTTCCCTAATATTTTTTTTCCTGTTCTAGGAGACACCCAGGTTCCACACTGTATTTGGCCACCATGTCTCCTTAGACTTCTCTTGGCCATGACAGTGTCTCAGACTTTCCTTGTTTTTGATAACCTCAAGAATTTCAAGGAATGCTGCGTGGGTATTTTGTAGAACGTCACTAAATTATAACTTATCTGATGCTTTTCTTCTACTTAGACTGCTGTTATGGATTTGGTGGGGTAAGACCGCAGGTTGAAGTGCCATTCTCATCATATCATATCAAGGGTTCAGAAAAATCAGCTTGACTTATCACTGTTGATGTTATCATTGATCACTCAGCTCAGGTATTGTTTAAGTTTCTCCATTATAAATTTACACTTTCCCCCCCTTTCCACAGTGTATTCTTTTTTTAAAAATATCTTTACTTATTCATTAATTTTTTATGTGGTGCTGGAAGGTCCAACCCAGGGCCTCACACGTGCAAGGCAAGCACTCTACCACTGAGCTACAGCCCAGCCCCCATACTCCATTTAAGGGGTTGGTAGTAGTTATATTCCATCTCATTAAGGATGGACTACTTAGATAAATTATTTGGGATTTTTCTGCTTAGGAGATTTTCCTTTTCATATTTATCTATTCAATTATTTGATTCTATCAGTATGGACTCATGGGTATTATCTTATATTTTTCAATTATAAGCCATTTTATTTTATTATTGAAATTATTCTGACTTTGACCTTCGTGGAGTTTTGCAGTTTACTGCTATGTCTGTTTGACATACTTCTACCACGTAGTTTTTGTTTTTATGTTTGTTTAAGTTTAAGCACTTATTTATTATTTAAACTTACACAAATGTTTCTTTTAGAAATCATATAGTAGGATCAGAAAGTACTTGCGGCTTATGAAACTGGCTTCCACTCTGCTTGACTTGAAACACGCCTTAAAATTTGTAGCCCATTCTCCATCATCCTTGCCTTTCACATTTTGCCAGACTTTCTGGGATCTCCCTCATCAAATCTGGATTTATCAGTCAGCCAGTCACCTGTGGAGAATTTATCTCACTACTTTTAAGGTTGTTTTATATTTAGAATACCTTCCCATAAATTTTTGGCTTATTGCTTGTACAAACCAGAAAGCAACCTTGGAGCAGGTAAATTGTAAGTTTTCACCCTACACGAGGGACTGAGTTTGACACATTCAACAGTACAACCTCTTCTTTTCAAGGTAAAATAATAAATCTTCCAAATTGAGTTGGGTGTGTGTTGGGGAGAGGCAGATGATGGGAGCATCCCTAAGCACCAAGAACCACTATCTCCTACCATCCTTGTTTGAAGCTATTGCAATGATTTTAAGAAAGACTTAATGATTGTTTGCCTTTAGTGTCTCTCCCAAAAAAATGCCTTAAAGTGATTGTTTTTGACAATTGTATCCATTTTTACACTAACTTTCCCAAGAGAAGAATCATGTATCCTCTTTGGGGAAGTTGTATTATTATTAAATTCTTCAATGATATTCAGTAAAACTGATGATAACAATGAAGGGGGAGGAGGTGCAGGGAGAAAATTTCTATATGAAAATTTAGATTTACTATGATCCTATTGAAGATATACTTTTGCATTCTCTAGACTTCTTTTGATTAATATTTACAAATTAATAGAAGATTATGACTGCTCTATAACCCTGATTATATCTGAAATTAAGAACTTGTAATTTATTATATTTCGTTAACAACAGACAAAAACTATCAAGTTTGAACACAGCTTATGCATTTGTATAAACTGAAAATTTATACAATATGAATTAGAGAATTATGAAAATTCTTAAAGTCATAACTCGAAATCTCACTTCATTCAAATTTTTAGAATTTTCATGGCTTATAGCAAAAGATACTTTTGAAAAAAGATATTTTTGCCACAAGATATATTTGGTACTCTTTCACAAACATAAATCCAGAACTAGCTCTTTTCTACATTGGTTTTATTCTTGAAAAATGGATGATAAAATATCAAAATGTCATAGTGACCTCCTCTTTGCTTTCATGTATATTTCATGGTCCTGTCCTAATTGGCAAACTACACAGTTGGAGAAAATTACCAAAAAAAAAAAGAAAAAAAATAGGTAGATAAAATATAGTAGCAATTAGAATAGATAGACTACAGGTGTTCTGTCCAATATAATTTCAGCCCTACCAAGTAACTCTGTTAATAATTTGGAATTTTTCAGTAGTTTGGGGTGAAGGCGGCGGAAGCAGCACAATTTAGCTGAACAGGGGAAGGAAAATTCTTTTGACATTTTCTAAGGGTTATCTCCTATTATATTAGTAGAGTGTGGCAGCATTTTATTAGAGCCAGCAAAAGAGATAAATTTTTGCTTGAAACCCCAATCCCTGGTCCAGGAAAGGTCTTTATTATTTAGCCTTTAGGAAAATGAAAATGACAGATTGCAGCCGTCAGTAGATACTGACTCCCTTTATGCTTCCCCTACTTTTCCTTTTCCCAGTAGTCTAGAGAACTGATTAAACTCTGATTCAGTGTGTGAAACCCAGAAGTTTTAGAGCCATGTGGGTGCTTTTAGCATGCATAAGTGTTGCCATGGAGATCAGAACTTGACATTAAAATCTGCATTAGCTTCTCTAAAAGTGGTTAAATAGGTGTAGTGTCAGAAAGCTGATCATTTAATTCTATGCCCTAAATCCCATCATTCACCCTGATATTTTTGGTCTTCCTAAATTTAGTTTGCTTCTTTCCTTTTATTATTATAGTATACATCAGGGAATGTGTATACACACACACACACACACACACACACACACACATAATTAATTAAATTGTCTATGTTAATAGGTCAGCAAATTATGTTTTTTATGGGTATGACTATTTGATACAGGGCATTCTAAACAGAAATCCCTGGGATCAAAATGCCTGTACTTTAATACAAAACCAACAGTAAATCAGGAAAAAGTTTTGGGACCCTATTAAACTAAGACTTATCATGTTAGAGAATGTTTCTATTTTCTTTTTTTCTCATGTTCAAATCCACAGTCAAATCACACTACATTTTCCATCCATCTCTGCAAGCATCAGTTGGAGAGCTTTAGTATACAGGGCCTTTGAGATTAATTTTGATGAGTGTTTCCATATACATCTTCCTTGGGCCATGGCGTCAGTCAGTTGAGCATCTAAGAGATACACAAAAACAATATACTTGACCCTTTTGATAACTACAGGTATCTCAAAATCATCAGAGGACACTTGGGAGTGAAAATACTTAATAAGAATCTTTACCTTCCACCCTAAATCAATGGCATGATCCTGTTCTTCATAGCTTTTATGAGTGTGTGTGCTAAACTCTTTCTATAATCAGAGAAAAAAGTTTTTAACATAATGTGGTTCTTTGAAAGGCTTAGGTTGAACAGAGCTTTAGCTGCACAGGCATAGGATACCTTGGTTTTCAAAAGAAAAAAAAAGCATTTAAAAGCCATTTCTAATTGACTGACCATGACAATCCATTTGTCTATTTTTATATCCAATTCTCTGTTTTCCCACTATTAACTGTGTCAGATTATTTTCTTCACCCTTCATTTTTATTTCCTGCCTAGATTTGTAAGTTGTGAGCTCAACTGCTCACTTTTTCCTTTAATGAACAATGTAGCAGGAAGTAAAAGAAACTTTCTCCTTATTTCCTGCCAATTTTTTATGCCACTAGTTTCTTAAGGGGAGCTGGAAGCCACATTTCAGGTACATGTGCAACTACAGAGCACAAGCATTCCAGTCTATAATACATTAAAGACTGAAAATATTTTCAATGACATATTACTCAGATTTAAGTCTATTTGATCTATTTAGTTCATAATTTTCAGTATACATTTTCAAAAGAGCAATTGAAATTTAGTGCTAGTGGTTAATGGTTAAAGCTTATATTATTCAACATACTTTTTTGGACTCAGTATCCCTAAGCTATTTCAATTGATGGCCATGAACCATCAAATTGCTTTTCAATAGCTTATATGATTAATTTGGTTGTACCATCAATACATTGATATATTTGAATCTTCACCATTGATTGCTTGATACTTTGATCTAACAGTGACAAAGAAAGGAGAGAATTATGGGAAGAGAAGAAGAATGTTTAAAACAATTGTACTTAATACATAAAACACACATACATTTATATCCACTATACATGATATGTACCATAAGTAATCAAAAAATAACAAGAAAGTGGGTATTATGGGCTGAATTATGTGTCTCCCCACAAAAATTTTCATATGTTGAGTCATAACTACCAATACCTCAATGTGACAGGGTCTTTAAAGAGGTAATTAAGTTAAATGAAATCATTTGGGTAGACCTTTGTCCAATATGTTTGACATCCTTGTTAGAAGAGAAAATCTAGATACACGTGTACAAAGAGAAAAAAAATGTCTAGACATAGGGAAAAAAATGGTCACCTACAAATCATGGGAAAAGGCTTAGAATAAAATCCTTACCTCATGGCCCTTAGAAAAAAATTAATCCTTCAACACCTCAGTCTCGGATTTCTGGCTTTTAGAACTCTGAAGATAGGTTTCTAATACTTAAACCACCCAGTTAGGGATACATTACTAGTGCAACTTTTTCAAACTAATATAGTGAATTAACATATTATATTCAAATCAGGGGAAATTGAAGCATCATGCTAGCAAATAAAAAAAATTGTCATTGTTTGCAGAACAATGTTGGGGAAGATATTGATTAGTATATAACATTCCTATTTAGAATCCTTCTGAGTGTATGTTTCCGTCCCTATGATCCTGCCCTTTTTTGCACCCCTTTCTAATTGAAACAGTATATGACTAAGAGGTAAATTGTAGCCAGAACTCAGTGTTCATAATTTGTATTATGAGCTGGCTTTGACCTTCCTCATAAACATTCAACCTCTGTTTGTATCTACAGTGAGTAGTTGTTATGGGTCAACTAGTACAGTGATCATTGTAATAGCAATTGTTAATCATAATAAGAGCAATTCATAAGAATGATGGTGTAAAAATAGCAACTTGTATACATAAAACATATTAGTTATATTGGGCTCATATTAACCCACCTTCATGGTTCAATTATCAAGAATAGTAAAAGAAAGAGTAAGAGTGGATTATACATATAAAAGTGTCTGCAGATGGTTTACATGTGTTTTCATTGAAAAGCAGTGAAATGGGCTGAAGATTCAGTGGATTACTTAAAATAGGGTCTTTGTCTTAACAAAACCAAAAGAACTCTTGTGATTAAGACTTTCTCATACATAGGTCTTTCATATAACAACCAACTAGAGGATACTTCAGCAAAGTTCTTTGGCAATTCTAAAGATTTTTTCATTGGCTCCACCAAATTGTCTCATTTATAAATTAAACATAGTCATCTCAAATTCAAACATGTCTTAACCTTGCCTGACAATAATTGCCGGTGAAAGGAGACAGCTTGTCAAGAGTCCTAGATTTCAACAGGAGGATCCTAACAAATTACTTGGAGATCCTTCAATAACATATACACCAAGGTTAAAATGTCGCTCTGCTTAACAAGGAAGAAGAACAACAACAAAATGAGTAATAGACATTTTACAGCTATAAAATATTGATACAGAATAGTGTATATGTCTTTATGAATCTATGTATATTGAAATGGAAAAGAACCAAACTAACATCATTTTGTTCTGACCTCAGTGTATGCTTGCTTATAATGTTTTCCGTTCAGCCTCCTTAAACTGTATCTATGTTGACAGCACAGTAGGACCTTCCCATATCCCTGACTATGGTCCTGAATTATAACAAAATGACTCTGAAATATATAATCAAAACAATTCTCTCATGTAATCAAAATAAATGTCTCTACAGCATCTTTCTGACCTGTATGTGCCTCAATTGTGCTTGTGGATTTTGTGGGTTTTGCCTTTATAAACTCTGTACTTCCAGAATTCAGGTGCTGGGAGTTCTTTGATGCATTCACCTGCTCCCAGCTGCTTGACTGGCATGCTCATTAACAGACCTTTTTTGCCCTTTCAATTTAGCTCAATATGATGGTTTGTAGTTCTTGCTCATTATGAGTACATGGGATAACTAAATAGTCATCCTCTTAGAAATTAGATTTCTCCTTCTATTTTTATATATGGACCTAAGCATTCCTTTCTAAATTATCTTATAAAAACTACTTCTCCTTTATTTTTGTAGTATCTATGTTTAGAAATTGTCAAGAACTGGAGGAATAAATCAAGGAAAGGGATTCAGACATAACTTGGACTCAGCAGTCAGACATTCCCTGAGAGTCTGCCTCAGTCTGGCAATGATGGAGGCAAAGGATAGTGGCTCCAAAGAACTCATTAGTGTTTATGCTCCCAATGCACTTTTAGGATTAGTTGTCAGAGTTTATCACTGACCCATTATTATGCTAATCCACACAGACCAATTGAAATCAACATTACTCCATGCATTACTATCATTAGTAATGTTATCTAGTGCTGTTATCTAGTATCCTGCCCAAACAAAGAAATTTCAAAAGGAGAAGAGGATGTAAAAGGCCAGGTTAAGAACTAAAAATGCATAATTAGCTAGGGATGCTGATGTATGTCCGTAACCCCAACTATGTGGGAAGCTAAGTCAGGAAGATTGAAACTTCAGACCAATCTGGGCAATTTAGCAAGACCCTGACTCAAAATATAATAAAAAAGACTGGGGCGTAGTGTAATAAAGCATTTGTCTAGCATGTTCAAGGCCCTGGTTCAATCCTCAATGCTGCAATAAGAAATAATCTTTCATTTCATGAGGTAAGACTAAAAATGTAACTTTCAGAGGAGGACAAAATAATCACTATCCCATATTTTTATTCTCTCCTTGAATAAATCTGCATTTTGATAAGGAAAAAGTAAAAACTTCTAATAGTCTCAAGGATTCAAGTAAAGTTATTGGTATGGTTTGAATATGAGGTGTCCCCCAAAAGCTCACGTGTGAGACAATGCAAGAAGGTTCAGAGGAGAAATGATTGGGTTGTAAAACTCTTAACCCAATCAGTGATTTAATTCCCTGATAGGGATTAACTGGTGGTAACTGAGGAGGTAGGGTGTGTTTGGAGGAGATTGGAATTGGGGTGTGGCTTTGAGGTATATATTTTGTATCTGAGGAGTGGAGACTCTCTCTCTGCTTTTGGATCACCATGATATGAGCTGTTTATCTCTGCCACCTTCTTCCATCATGATGTTTAGCTTCACCTCCAGCCCCAAGGAATGGAGCTGGTCTTTTATGGACTAAGACCTCTGAAACCGTGAGTCCTCAAATTTTTTTTCCTCTACAATTTTTCTGGTTGGATCTCTTAGTCACAGCAGTGAAAAAGCTGATTAAAACAGTTATTTTTAATCCTGTTGCTAATTACAAAGAAATTGATCATGTAGGATTTTTCATTCCTTTATTCCTCATGTTTTCTAAGTCTAAACACATTTATAGTTATTATTCTATATTTATTTATTTTGGTACTGGGGATTGAACCTAGAGGCATTTTACCACTGAGCCACATACCCAGTCATTTCTATTTTTTTTATTTTGAGACAAGGTCCCAGTAAGTTGCTGAAGCTGGCCAAGAACTTGCAATCCTCCTGCCTCAGCCTCCCAAGTTGCTGAGATTACAGGCATGTGCCACCAAGGCTGACTCTTATTCTATGTTTATAATCAGGACATAATATCATGAGTTATCTTATCCAGTTTGGTGGTTTTAAGTACTATCTATTGTAAACTCAGCAGAGTGGGTTCAGACCAAATTACGAGCTCAACGCCATGGAAATATAAATAATGCCAGCAAATGGCAAAACCAGAGCCAGATGGAAGTGATAGGCTTTATTAGAGATTGCGCTCCCCGGTGAGATCCCAGCCCTCCAGGGTGAAAGCGGGGAGGAGGGGGTAGCCAGAAGAAGTCGCAAATGGCTTCGGCTGCTCAGGGTTTTTATACAGGAGGAAGAGACTGGGGGGTCCTGCCCAGGAATGGTGGGCCAAGGTGGACGTCAGGGTCAGCAGGTGTCCTCCTGATTGGTCACCTCCGGCGCGCCATCTGGCCCTTTGTGCTCGCAGTGGGTTGCTAGGGGTCTTTTATCTGCTTCCTCCCCTGTAGCCGCTTCAGTGTGACCCAACATCTATATCTTGATTACCTCAAAATTTTTATTATCATCCCTTACCATTCTTTAAGACGCCAGTGATAAACATGCATACTATTAAATAGTCTGTATGTATTGAATTGGCACTTCGAATTCAGCATGCCCTGAACTGAGTGTCTCACGCAGCAAATCTAGTTCATCAGAAAATCCTGTAAATCCTATTGGTTTTCTATTCAAAATGTATCCACCTCCATAGCTGCTCCCCTAGTTCAAGCCTGCAAACACTTCTCACCACTAGCCTGCTCTCCCTGCTTCCACTCTTTCCTTTTACAGTCTATTTTCTAAACAGCACCCATAGGAAACTTTTTAAAGTGTAAGCCAAATTATGTACTTCCCTGCAGGCAGGCCTGCCTCAGACACCTTGCATAATCAAACTAATAGTCAGGGACCTCATAATGGCTACCAGACACCTATGTCATATGGTCCCTACATACCGCTCCAGCTTCTTCCTCTGCCCCTCATATTCACTGTGCAATCATCACCTGGGGCTCCTTTCTTTTGCTTAAATGTGCACATTCTCATATCTCAGGATTTTTGCCTCTGTGATTTCTTTGCCAGAAACACTGACTCTAGGTATAGTCACAGTTCATTTAATTTCTTCTGCTTTCTTTGCAAATGCCACTTCCTCAGAAAAAATCTTTCTTGACTACCCCATCTAAAATAAAGCACTATTATTCCTTGTGCTTGTTTTAAAATCTAGTACATTTTTAGAAAATTTGAGGTATAGTAGGGTTAACAGATGAGGAGACAATTGCATCAAAAAGATGAGCTTATTACTCACAGTTCCTGGAGAAGAAGCACAACACACCATGGGGAACCACATGGTGAAGCACCAGGGTCAGTAGAGAGGCAAAAGGAAAAAGTATAGGCAAGAGCCAATGTGATAATTTCTGAAAGTCCAAATGGCCTGGCAGATAAAACAGGCTTAGGATTGATTAGTTTTAATGATTTCAATCAGCTCTGGGATTTAGTGGCTGTCCTTGTCTGGTACTTGACCCTGGGGTAAGCAGGGTGTGTGGATAGTAGTCCTGGGTCTAAGAGCCCAACAGAGAAGGTGTGTGAGTGTGAGGGCTCTGAACTGATGGATCTGGACTTGAATATCGCATATGCATGGTTTTACTTTCTCTAAGAATTAACTAACCCTAGAAGATAGTTCCTCTAGTGTTAGCAAGGCTTCAGATGCTACTGCATCAAAATACTGAAAATAAAAGATATAATCCCTAAACCTAGCTTTATTTTCTTCATATCACCTCTCGATACCTGACTTTGTGTTACAGATCATTTTGATTTTTTTTATTCATTCTCTACTTTCCTCTAAGATTAGTTTTGTTACAAGAGAATTTTTTTTTGGTTCATTGTACACAAATGGGGTACAATTTTTCATTTCTATAGCCATTCTAAGTGGAGTGAGATGAAAACTAACAGTGGTTGTGATTTGCCTTTCTCTAATTACTAGGGATGTTGAACACTTTTTCATATATTTGTTGATTGCTCGTCTATCTTCAGTGAAGTGTCTTCCCAGTTCCTCAGCCCATTTATTGATGGATTCTTTATATTTTTGGTGTCAAGTTTTTTAAGTTCTTTATAAATTTTGATATTAGTGCTTAAGAATTTTCTTTTTTTTACTCACTGCTGTGGTTCCGGTTCATAGAACAGTGTCAGATATAGAGTAATGCTTAACACATAATTTCAATGACTTCATAAATAATTTTGAGTTAATTACTTGAAAAGTGAATGTGTAAGAACTGTTGTGTACAATGAATCAAAATGAAGTCTGTAAAAATTAAAAATAAAGAAAAAAAAAAGAAACTTACTTCCGTGTTTCTCAAGAAAAGGTCATTTTGTTTCCCAGGGACATCTGTCAATGACTGAAATATTTTTGATTATCACACAAGGGGCAGAGGGTGCTACTGGCATCTAGTGAGTCAGGCATGCTGCTAAATATCCTAAAACACAGGCAGCGCCCTACCACCAAAAATCATGAATTATCCAGCCCAAATGTTATTAGGGTCACTGTTGAAAACTTCTGCTGTTAACCATATTGCTTCAATGGGTCTCAAAAATGAATCTCTTTTAAAAATATAGTATAACTGTCTTTTGTTAATGGTTATGGTCCCATATATGACTAATTTAGAATCAAGCTTTCTCACTCAATTATAATGTTTTAATGGACCTTTATTAAATAAACATGACCATTAAATGCTACTATTAATTATTATATTACAAGAAGAGATAAACAATGAAAAGCAGTGTATTTATTTTCTCATTTATATTATGCCTTACTAAATAAAGAAAATGATTTATATTACACAATGGTTTTACAATGCAATTTTACAATAATACTTATTATAAAAAGATAATAAGTTCTTGTGATTTCATGAAAACAAAATATAAGCTAGGTAATAATACCACTGTCAATAGTCAGCATTTATTGAATCTTCTATGTATTAGGGACCTTAATATGTGCTTCATTCACATATTTAAGAATAATTTAGTCTCCTTATTGAAAAGTATACCCTGTTGTAGGCTCTGGGGAAACAGCATTGAGTAAATCAAAAATTAAAAAATATTGCCCCATTGCATCTTTCAGATAATAAGCAAAATGAATAATGTAACAAATGGTAGAGAATAGATTCAAGGTCCAATCCTCAAGCCAACTCTAAAAGAAATATTTTTATTCACCTGTCTTTACATTTAAGGAAATAGAGGCTTGGAAAGATAATTGGTGCGCATAAATGCACAGATGCAAGTGTGGACATAAGAAATCTAGTAGGAATCCAAAGTCCATGCTTTTAAGCACTATTTTCTATTGCCCTTTACTTACCCATGCATAGAGAGGGGGCTTTCTTCCATGCAGTGATTTAGAACATTAAGGTAATTCCTCTAGGTAGAGCTTCAATTAGAGGAACTCCCTTCAGATCTAGAGCATCTCTGAATAATGTAGATTAGAGGAGAAGAATTCTGAAAATTCAGGTATTAGGACTTTTTAGGGACATACCTATAAGTTCTCTGAATCATTTCTGCTCACATTCCATGTGGCTGTTACTCAGGCACGTAGGTATGCCTATCTGCAAATGATGCTGAGAAATGTAATCTTACTCTGTGCTCAGAAAATAAAAAGAAATGGGTTCTGTGAATACCAGCAGTGTTTGCTACAATCTTGCCTTGACACCCACTAGCCATTTGCATTTTTCTTTCTAGTCATAGAACAAACACACTCATTCTCTTCTCAGAGGGAAACAACCCAAAGCCTCATTTGGTTACTAAAAACAGCTTGAAGTCCAGCATCTTTAAGTAATGTGCTGTCTTCTTCTTTATGTTCTAATATGTTTCTTTGCAGTGTAGCAGTATATAAACTAACATGACAAACTTGCTTCATCCTTCGCTAATACAAACAATCTAGTGCACAGTTATGAACAGAAGCAGGATGTGACCCATGAAAACTCCTTCAAAGAAGGGAAAAATGGGAAAACACAGGAGTCACTGATCCATTCCATGACAGAACCCTACTGCGCAGGGATTGTGAAGAACTCTACCCTTCTCTTTGTTTAGAGCTGGGTTTGGACGTCTGTAAGGAACCACATTTTCCATTGCCCTCCATTGCAGTTGGTTCTGCCCACTGGAGTACATAGAAAGGGTGTCCTGTTTAGGAGTTGGAAGTATGCATAGCTTTTTCAGATTCGTCAAAATTGGAAGTATGAACTAAGTTTGGTTCACAGTCAAAAGTTATTCTGTGGCTAGGCTTATGGATTCTCTAAAAAAATATGTAGAAGGAAGCAGAAATACGGTTCCCTCAAAATTTTCATCACTTTTTAATGGTCAGTTCAGTGGTCAGAAACCATACACAGACATCTTTCTCAGATATCTTCTCAGGTCTTTATTGCAACTGTCTTTCCCTTGAATTTTTTCCCTGTCTCCCACTCACCAAATAAATAAATAAATAAAATAAAGTTCAATTTTTACTACATTGAGGTAAATAGAAATAATAGGCTTGCATTGAAGGGAAGTTTCCTTAGTTTTGTGTGGTCCTGCAATTGAGTCCTATTTTCTACCTGAGAAGTCTAGATGGTCCTCATGCCTTCAGTGCATTGTCAGTCTTAGTTACTAATATTTGAATTCCAGAAAACATTGGTCAGGTTTTTCAATCATGTAAAATCAGTGTCTATCATGTATGTTTGAAAACTAATCTCTCTCTTTGTAGAACATTTGTAAAGCAGAAGAGGCAAATAACATATCCTAGTATTCTGTCTCTTTCTAGCAACTTTCTTAAAAACTACAGGCTTATTAGGAACTCGGTGTGCCTTCTACATTATCACAGGTGACAGGTTTTTTTGTTGTTGTTTTGTTGTTGTTGTTGTCGATGGACCATTATTTTATTTATTTATATGTGGTGCTGAGAATCGAACCCAGTGCCTCACACATGCTAGGAAAGTGTTCTACCACTGAGCCACAACCCTAGCCCCATAGGTGACAGTTTTATCAAATGTTTTTGCCATGATAAACAGGGATCTCCAGCTTTATGACTTTCTATATTTACTACCACAATCATTCTATGGAGCCACTGCCCCGAAATTAAGTGCTTTCTTACAGAAGCATACCACTTATGATTTAAATTTATATATTAGTTAGGTTAAACAAGCTTCTATGATAAATAACCAGCAAATGAGCAGCTTGGAGTATATCTGAAAGAGTATTTCTCATTTGTGCAGCCATTCTGCACATACGTTTCTTGTTGCTCTCCTTATTCACCAGTTCATGTTCTCCCCTATTCTAAGCTCTGCTGTCTCCTAGACTCTATAACTCTTGGCATCAAGCTGGTAGATAAGGAAAGACTACAAGAACTAATTATGAGAAGATAAAGAGATTCGTTATAGCGTCTTTTAATTTTTGATAACAGTATAATCATGAGTGTTATAGCAGGTTCTCTTCTTAATTCCTTGAATCGTATTTTATCCCATTGACTCTGTTGTTGCTTGTTTTCATTTTGAGAAATAGCAAGTCAAATACCAAGCTCCAAATTTTACCCCCTAGAGACTTAAAGTTGATACTTTGGACTTTTCAAAGTGCTCCTCATTTCATTGGTCTGACTTCAACATCAGCCCTACTGACCCTCATTTTAGGAAGGAGTTCTACATTTACTTTTACTGAAGTTTGGCAACTCACTTATGTACTTAGTGCCCAACTTGTTCAATCCCAGAATCTTCTTTCTTCTTGCACTGTAGGAAAGTTCACCATTTATCGCTACCTTCCCCAACTTCTTGTTCTCTCTTTTCATTGGTGGTGGTTTTATTTTTTATTTTTTTGGTTATTTTTTAAGTTTTTCTGTCCATATTGCCAGCAATCCACCTCATTTTGAGACACAAGAAATGATAGTCCTTCAAACCACTCATTCTTTTCAGTAGCTTTTTTATACTAATTCCTTTCCCTTTCATCTGGCCACTTACTTTAGTGAGGAAACCATCAATTTGTACCAGCTCTAGTAGAACACAGGCTTTTATAATATATGAAAATGGAACCTAAAGAAATTCATAATAAAAAATCTGCATAATATTCATAAATAGGGAAAACCAAGTACCTAAAAATGCTTCTGTGCCTTCAAATCATAAATCACATTTCAAACCCCGTAATACTCTAATGGTAATACAAAGATTGAAAACTCACATCTTATTTTTGATAACAGTATAATCATGGGTAAGAGTATAATCAGTTTTGATATAACAGTTTTAATAACAGTATAATCAACAGTATAATCATTCCATACTCATGGAGAAATTGTCTTTCCCTCCAAGGTTTTGGATGAGAATTCTCAGTGTCCTTCCATTCCTAACTTCTTCATTAGGTTCTGTTAGAACAATGAATGTTTTCAGAAATACAAACTAAATCAGTGTTGAAAGAATACAGAGTGGAAGCACAAAGAGCTCTCAGAGGCCCCCTAGGCCATCCCCTTCATTTTTCAAACATGACCTGGACACTTGCTACTCAAAGTATGACATACCAACAAGCAGAATTGGAAACTGTCAAAATATAGAATCACAGGCCCCACTCCATATCTACTGAATAACAGTTTACATTTATTCCAAAAATCATGAATGAAGTACTGATCTGGTTTCATTGAAGTTCTATCAGGAAAAGTAGATGGCTTAAAGCATATCTTAACTTTTAACATACTCATATCCACCACACACTATGTGTGAGTGTAAAAGAAGTCATACCAAAAAGAAAAATTTGTCTTTCTCAAAATAAAATATTCTATACATTGAAAGTATTATAGAATCAAAAAATTTGAAACATCAAAGCATGCAATCAACTATAATGTGAAATTTTTAATATGGAAATTTATCTTATTATTTAAAAAATGCTTTATTCTATATTTATCTAAGAATTAGACCCAGTTTTTCTCATCAGCACAATACATACAGTATTATGTAGTTCCACTCTACAGAGCAATGTTAAAGAGAGGGAAATGGAATATTTGTAGCATTGAGGATGAGGTTGGTCTGGAGCAATATGTCCTATGGCCAAGTATCAAAGTGAAATTCTTTTTCTGTTGTTGTTCCTTCTTACAGAGCACCATTTTCGTTATTCTCCTTAAAGCAAATCACACTCTAGTATGTTTTAAAATTACTAGTGAAAGCTCACATCTTTCTCTTCTCAAAAGTCCTTAAACAATAACTGGTGAACCTTCTTTTTCCTCATTTACCCCAGGAGATAAATAATATATTTAACATTTCTTGTAGAACCATCTCCTTTTTATGTTTTAAACAACACAAAATTCACAAACATTATAATAAAAGTTTTGCACTCAATCGTTATTTCAAATGCAGTTTTTCTTTTATAATAAACACTTGAAAATTGTTCATAATTACCTCCTTTATAATTTCAGACCAAACCCAAATGATTGCTTTTTGTTTCCCAAATGTATTTTAAAATTGACTATATGTTTGTGTGTTGAGTGAGTTAGAGTATTATACTATTGATTAGACCTTTATGTAAAAACATGATTTTGTAATTAGAAATTTAATTCCACTTTCCCCAGTCATTATCCACCAATTGCAATACTGTTCCATCACTTCATAACCTTTGTCCCAAGGGATGTGACTGCTATCTCAAATTTTACACAATTTTTTAACTGACACTGCTTTTATCTTGCTTTTTACATGTTAAATTCTAATTATTGCTCTTTTGTTTCTGTTGTTGTTTTTAAAGTATGTATACAAAGACCCTGGTCCTGAGCCTGGCAAGTCTGTGTTCCAACTATATAATTTATTCTTTTGGAAATCCTTTTATGATGGCCCTGGTACTCTCTCATGTGTCCTGGCTCTCCTTTGATCACTACTCTTGAAAATCTTACCCCTCCAATTATGTCTCTACCTTTTTATATTACACATCTCAGACTGCCTGTGGTTTTTCTATCAAAGTGTAGAATGCTTGACTTATGCCTTCTACCCTTATTGATTTTTTTTTTTCAAATCACAAAAGAGGCAATATCTTTTTATGTGCCTGGTTTCAATAAAATTCAATCAGGAAGAGAGCATGGTTTAAACCCTCTTTCAAGTGTTAGTTCCATGATCTGAGTAGTTGGTGTCCTTGGGAGCTCTGTTCAGGGTTCTGCTTAAATCCCATCCTAGATAACTCAAAGAGATGTCAACCTAAGCCTTAAAATACCATAATCTGGTAGTGTTTTATTGTAGCAATCAGACTCCCTTGTTAGAAAACAATCTCTTTTGTCAAAGTGAAAGAATATTTTAAGAAAATGTAACCACATGATACACAGCAACACTGACTTTGAGACACCCTCAACCATGCCTAATTAGATAAATTGCAAATGGACCCATGTTTCCCTTATATCTATTGTTTGTAGAATTGGGAGTGTCTTAATCATCACATGTTGCTAGGTAGAAGAGAAGCAGTGCCCACAACAAATGGCCAGATGCAATTTGCCAGCACTAGTTAGAAAATTTGAAGAAGCCCAAAGCTATCTCTTAATATATGTTAGTTCCCAGCAGAGTGCAGAGGACAAAAACAATATTTGTTGGATTTAAATTAATCTTACTTTTGTCTTAAAATTAAATGATTTCATAATTTAGATGATACAAAGTTTTGAGGGTATTAATCATGTTTAGAAGTATGTGCAACATTTGCTACATATAGTTCCCAGTTTTTTTTTTTAACTATAAATCCATTGTATCAATGCAGTATAAATGGAAAGAGAAAAAGGTGTTTTGCTAAATGGTTCTTAACTTGACAAATAGTGTACAAGTGAGATCTTTAAAAAATGAAATTACTTACAAATGATTTTAAATTTTATATTCCACTGAAAGTTCAGCATTTAGTCAAAATTTTATAGTTTTTTTTTTGCAAACTAGAAAATATTATTTACATTAGTCCTATTTCAGAAGTCATTACAATCTTATTATCTTACTCACTCTTCTATGTATTTTAGATTTCACATTAGATGCTTACCTTGGTAGTTGAGTATGTTTGCAAAATTTTAAGCTTTTCCATGAATTTTCTCAGTATTTTAAAAACATTCCAAATAATGGAAATCTTTATTTTAGTTAGGTTGAACAAGGCAGCAGTAACAATCTCCATGGGAGTGTTAAAAAAGCAATAAATTGCAAAGAACGCATTCCAGAGGATGGATTTGGAAATCAGGACTAAGATTTGAAATGGTGTGTAGTATCTACTCATATTTCAGTTCAAAAAAAATGCAGATAGTCTAAAATTAATAGATGTTTAAAAATTAAATGATACACACCATAAGTACTCACAGAAGGACTCTTAATGGTGGGTCCTCTTACAATTTACCTCTTTAATTCTGGGAAGAAATTATAATTAAAATAAGTTACAGAATCTGACAAAAGATACATAGGCAATGATATCAGAAGACAGACATAATTGCAGTTTTCATTTCATGATGAAGGTCCTTCTACTGTGCAATTATATCTCTCAATTAGGACGTAAACAATTGTCACAAAGTTGCTTTTTTGGTCTTACCTAAAGAGCCCTTGACAGAACTCAAAAGCATGAACTGCAGAGAGCCCTCTGTCAGAAATTGACATTAAACAAGTTAACATCTTACAATTTCCTCATCTGAAAAAAATATGCGCCTGGGCAAGATCCATTCACCTTGTAGACTGTGTATTATATTATTTTTGAGGTAAACTGAAATAACAAATGCTTATAAAACACATATTATACTTCAAATAAAAATAAACTACTTTTAGGAAAGAAAAACATTTAATTCTATACACTAATGCATATCTGTTTTAGTCCATTTGACTGCTCTAACAAAATACCATAAACCAGGCAGCTTATAAACAACAGAAATTTGTATGTCACACTTTTGCAGGTTGGGATTCTGTGTCTGATGAGGGCCATTTTTCTGTTTCAGAGACCTTGCCTTCTGCCTGTGTCCTTACATGATGGGAAGGGCAAATGAACTGACTCAGGTCTCTTTATTAAGAGCACTGATCCATTTTATGTGCACAGAGCCCTGTTGCCTGATCATCTCCCAAAATACCCACCTGCTAACAACCCCACTTTGGGGATAGGACTTCAACATATGAATTTGGGAAGGAAATAAAAGCCCAGACCACAGCAATTGCAAAACTCAAACAACTTCCTTTTAAAGATCGTTAATAATTCTATTTAAAATGTATGTCTGTAAGTCAAAAAATTCATAAATGTTAAAAAATTAGAAAATTCATCAGCAGATCCTTATGAATGCTGCACATTCATTTTCTTAACTAATACAAAGCGTTTTGACAAATTCACTGAAAGTATTTTAGCAGACCAAATTCTTTCTCTATTAATTATTTCCTAGAATACACAGAATTTTTGTTCTCAAGAATTTAACCTGAGGGTTGCCAAAGGACCATTGGGTTGGTTGCCAGAATTGTTTGTTAGATGCACATGTGGCTGTAATTATTACCTGTGCAGTAATGACATTGTCCAGAAAGAATCCTGGCCTTTTCTTGGGCTTCTGGGAGTTGAACTCTTAAACTTTTTGGAATACCACACTATAGAGTCTTTTTATACATGGTTGATAATTAATTGTAATAAAATGACTCATGTACTGAAGAAAACTGAAAATAAATCTCATTTATATGACTCCACCTTAGCCCATCCCTTAATCATGATAAAAAAATATGTCCTTCATTTGCTTAAGCTGTTTTTCTTTCCCTGCTCTCACTAGAGAGTACCATTATGTGAACAATATAGCTTTCTATACCTTCTTTATATGTGTGTGCATAATCATCATAGACATATGAACTCATGTTGTTGGGGGAGAGGTAGGCAATCACAAAATACTTTATTCTAAGATTTTGGAGATGTGGGAGTGAAGTTTGCTGAGTGATGTTCAAGAATTGATGCGGAGTGGAGGAATTGGAGCATTGAAGAGTTTTATATTCTCAGTAATATTTTTCTTTTTCAATGAATCCTTCCCAAATAATTTAATTGCTTCATACACCAGATACTTCCTAATCCTTCAGATTTTTTCCTCCAAAGTACTTAACACTTTCTCTTTCTCATTCTTCTCTCTCACACACACACACATTTTTAATTACTGGGCTTATTTTTTTTTTTAATTTTTTTACTGTGTTTATTTTTGTCTCATAATAATACTATATGTCCTTTACAAAGATAAAAACATGTTTCTCTTCTTTTTCTGCTGTATTCATGATACCTAGAACAATTTCTGATTTATGGCAAGCACTCCATAAATGCTAGTTGAATTTCTGAATCTTCATCTGCCTTAAGTCCATTGCTAATGTCCTGACTTAGGCCATCATCAGCTGTTTCTTGACTCTTTTTGACTATATTGTGTCTTGCCTCCCCATGTTAATGTTCAAACTCATAACACCCATCATTTTCTAATGTGATCTTTCTGAAGTACATATCTGCTCATATTCATGTTATAAAAACTTGATTGACTTCCCTCCCACTGTCAAAGAAAGTGTTTTTCCAAATACTGGAGTATAAGAGCATCACTTGTTTCTTTCATCTACAGATCTTACGGGTTCATTCAAAACACTGCTAATAAGAATCTACAGAATGGGCCAGGCATGGTGGCACATGCCTGTAATCCCAGCTGCTTGGGAGGCAGAGGCAGGAGAACTGCAGGTTCAAAGTCAGCCTCAGCAATTCAGCAAGGTGCTAAGGAACTGTCTCTTTAAAAAAAAATGAAAGGGAAAGAAAGAAAAATACATAAAAGGGTTAGGGATGTAACTCAGTGGTTAAGTGCCCCCAAGATCAATTCCCGTACCAAATAATAATACTAATAATGATAAGAAGAAGGGGAAGAAGAAGAAGAAGAAGAAGAAGGAGGAGGAGGAGGAGGAGGAGGAGGAGGAGGAGGAGGAGGAGGAGAAGAAGAAGAAATCATCTATAGAATTATAGAATTGAGGCCATAGTACCCCAAATTTGAAGACTAAGATAAAATCACTTGAAGGTATATTTCAAAGATCACAAGCCCAGATGCCTTAGGAAAGCCTCAGGGATGATTCAAAACTCTAACCTCAATTTCTTCTTTCTCTTCTATCTTATCCACACAACATATGAAAATGTGTAGATAGCTAAGTAAGGGGTGGCCTTGGATTACAGGAAGAGAGTGTTATTTATAAGAAAGGTAGTTTATGAGTCAGTAAAGGAAAATTATAGGAAAGGAAAATTTGCTTTTTGGGAATGAAAAATCATCCATGATCTTCAATATTTAGTTTCCCTAAATAAATGATTAACTATGAAAGGCTGACTAAGTGAAGAAAATTCACTACATGAAAAAAGCATATTCCCATTAAAATTTGAATTATGGTCAATATCAATGATTGATTAAATAAACATATTTAAAACTACATTAAAAGATTTCTTCAATGAAGGAGTTTTATTATTTGATAAGATCCAGTGCAGTCGATCATCAACCACTAAATATTCAGATTTTAGATTGTGAAAAGTATAAATGACAAAGTATATCACCAGTTTTAATTCATTTCACTCTCAAAATTGGTGGGTAACATAAGCATAAGTTTAATATCAAGATAAGAAAATCTACATATTTCTAAAGTTTAAACATCCTATATTAAGTATGAATGAATTTCACAAGCAATTCGTAATCAGACAAAACTAGGCAATATTAGTAGTCATAAACACAGCATTTAAATTATTCATTCTATAATAGAATTACTGAAGTTATAACAAAATATTATTATGAAAAGTAAAGGTAAGAGATTCATCATAAACCCCAAGGCACTTCTAATGGACTCAGTATATTTGATTTCTCCTAGAAAGTCCTACTTCCCTTTCTATGAAATACTACTCTACCACAAGCAGCATTTTGCTTCTTCCATGGACTCTGCATTTTGCTTCCTAATACTTGCCGTTTCATTTATTTATATGTTTAAATTTTAATCCTATTCTCAGGATGCCATTTATTTCTCCTTTAATATTCCCTCTGTAATCTGTTACTGCAGCAGCAAATGAATTACTAACTTTACTTTTAATGCTATGGCTCAGTCAATCTGACCTACTCAAACATAATGCCATAAAAAAAATCATGTCTGTAGTATCCACCCAGCCTTCATATTTTACATCAACTATGTCAGAATCTCTGGAAGAAACTCTTCTTTATAATATGTGCCTATGTGATACCTGAGTAAGGATGATTAAACATCATACAAAGCACTGGCCCAAGACAATCCTATCCCAGCCTGGGTCACCAATTAGATTTATATCCTAGGAATTTAGAATTTGAATAATAAGAGACTATGACATTAGTTAACAAAATGGTGGGTGGGGAAGGACAAATTAAGCACAGATAAGTGAAAAAAAGAGAAACAAGAGTGAAGGTTCACAAAATCCTATTTCTGGGCACCTGGAGCTACCCTAAATCCTTACATTCTAAGACCTAGTGCTTCAACTTTTATGGATTTCTATCACATTTTTATATCCTTTCCTTTCAAAGAGATTGAGTAGATTTCTGCTCTAATCAACCAAAGGGATCAAGGATTAAAAGATATCACACCTATTAAATTATCCTGTTTTGGTTTTGTGCATAATTTGTATGTATTTTGCTATTCTCTGTTCCCAAAATAGAATGCTTTTTTTATTTAATTAAGCTGGGGAAAACATAATAGAACCATCAATGTAATAAATAAAAAGTCATTTTGTTGTATGTCTGTTTTTGGTTTTGTTTTTATTTTTCCTTTTTACTTAAAAGCAAAACTTTATGGTATCATTTGGTGTACTTTCCTTAAAATATTAATTCTTTTAGTGTTTTAATTCTCCCTAATTAGGGAATAAAAGGCTCATTTTATATGTCAAATCTTCTGGGCTTTACTTATATCTTAAGTAATCTATAGCTGGGATTAACCTAACTTCAACTCTGACCACCATTAGAGGCAAAAGGTGATCATCATGATAAATTAAAGCAATGGTCTTAGAAAAATAATAAAATTCACTCAATAATCAAACCCTGAAGTCAAACTTTCCCTTGCATCTTAACAGCTTGAGCATCCACTCTAAAAATAAGAATATTCCACAGCAGTCTGATTTGTTTTTAAACTACCCCATTTCAACTACTTGATTGGAAATATGATCTCACACCCAGCAACTTCATCTAACAAATGCCAAAGGTAAAATATAGGATAATCAAAGCAAATGTACATGATGCCAACTATCTGGATATTTAAGGTTAGGTGTAGAAAACATTTAATTAAATAAGCAACAATGTCATTTTCTCTTTAGAGTGTTATATAAAAAAGATATTTTCAAAATAAATGAAGATGTAAAAGAATACTGCAAGTATACAGCAATTCTGCTACTTAACTCATTTACTAATATTAATATGCATATGGTTTTGATCATCTTTCCAGGAAAGTAGTTCTTAGTGTGCAATCACTGCAGCAGCTGAATCAGTATCACCTAGGAACTACTTAAGAAATATGTCAAAATGAACTCAGATATGATGTATGACTAATGCACTAATAGTATAAAAATTTAAATTCTCATTCTCCATCCCAAACTTACTGACTTTACTCCAAATTTGAAACTATGAAGGTAAAAATCCAAAAATTTCTAACTAGTGTTCCAGGGATGATAAAGCAGTTCATGTATGGGGAACATTGTTCTAGGGAAATGATTGCTAAGTAATGCACATTGTTCCAAGAAGTAGAGAACCAAGTGCTTTACAACATAATATGTGAGCATACAAAAAGATACCATCATCAGCTACTTCCCCAGAATGTCTTTTATTTGAAGTTCATTTGATGTCATGTGTTTTGAGATTGGGTGTGCACTTCACATCGTGTCCATGTCACTGGCCTCTTCTGCAGATGTATATGACACACTCAGAATAACACAACACTGTGGTTTTTGATCTAGCAGCACCTCATAAGCATCATTCTTCACCTCCTTGGGTATTCATGAGGCATTAAAAACAAAAAGCAATAAATTAGAAATATGTCATCAACTTATTTTTACTTCAGAATTTATTAAGTCTCTTTTATTCTGAATTCACACATCTTAATTTATGCTCAAATATTCTCTTAAGAGTGTATGCTATTTTTATGGGTGGTCTTCACTTACGGGTTTACCAAAAGTTCTTTACCTTTTAAGATGTTTCATAAGATCAGAAAAAATGATTTAGGTGATCCTGTATTGTTTCTGTTATGGGGAGTATTTTTAAATAACCTTCAACTTGAGGGAGTGGCTATCTGAACACATCATGAACATCTACCATTCAAAATCAGGCTTGAAATTTCTACTTTCTCTCAACAACAGTTTGGTAAGAAGAGGATTTGGCTGCAGTCTTCAGCACTCCATATGTTTGATTTAGAATGTGTTCCATGTTGTCACTATTTTTTCACAGATCCACAGATGAAAGGCAAAGTGGATGAAGCTGCCATAAAATACTAAGCTGTATTTTCCAACAACTGCACAATGACTACCAATGAATTCCCTGCTGAAAACTGTCATGGGCAGAACTTCCCTTTTTTCCTTTATATTTAGGTAATATAATAAAAGGATTATAAACAACTCAAGAAGTCATTCAATCTTTTAGTGCATCTCTAATAAAGCCTAGATTTTGATCCCCCCCAAAAGAAAGTAAATTTATGTTTAAAGAACAGAAAAAGTAAAACTAGATAACATTACAGCTTAAAGGTCTAATTTACCATAATACCCACTATTATCTATCCTAGGTATATACATAAAATACATGTCATGATCCTTGTCCCTTAAAAACTCATAATAGCTTTAAAGCCTTAGTTAAGGACAACAAATGTCAAATGACTTGTCATTAAAGATACCTTTACTGAATTTTTATAAGAGGAAATTGACTATCCCAAAAGCACATATCTAAGTCCATAGAGGTAAGATTTACATCAAAGTAATTCCAAAACTCATTCTCATTCATCTATACCATATTGCCACTTATGTGGTCCCATCACTCTTCCTAATTCTCAGACTGTCTTGGAGCAGTGATTTGAATCTGGACACTAGCATGAGGAAGAAACAGGTCTAGGGTATGTCCCCCTCTCCTGGATGACTTCTGGAGGCATACAGTCTAAAATATTTACTGAAAATTTATGTAATTATAGAATAAAAATATGATCTCACCCAGTCTACCTCCTGAACCCATCATTGACATTGTTAATTTACCTCAGTTGATTTGAAATTTAGCTGCAAATTCTTTATTTTCAAAGACCTGATGATGGTATTATCAAATATTCAGGTTTGTTATATAAAATAAAAACTGCTTATTAATGCATAGTCTTAAACTATTTCCTCATGTTACATGATATTGAGTACACCATAAATACTTAGTATAGTATTTTGTGCTATATAAATATCATTATATGACATCTAGAATTTATTGGCAATGAACAGATTCTTTAATTTGTTGTAGAAGAAAATTATGATGGTTTCACAAAATGTAGTCTTCAAAAGAATTGTTGATTATGAATCTTCCTCTGATTCAGAAAATCTTTGTTAGTTGCTATGCCACTCAGTGAGACCCTGTCTCTAAATAAAATGCAAAGAAGTAGGACTGGGGATGTGGCTCAGTGGTTGAGTGCCCCTGAGTTCAATCCCTGGTACCCAAAAGAAAAAGAAAAATAAATGCGAGTAATTTCAATTAGGTCATAGAGGCAGAAGTTGAGCCGCAAGTGGTAACTGGGAGAGTAGAAATGTTAAATATTTATTTCCCTACATATAAGCTTTAATAAAAAACTTTGTTTAGTTGGAGGTATACAACCATGGAAAAAGTGTGAATTTATTAAAAAATAATAAAATGAAAGAAATATTTAAAATTATCCCAGCTTGCAGCCTTCAACCAGTAGAATGACAGAATATACTAGCATTTGGGGACCTACATTCCTTTTCCTTAGGATTTTATGAGAACACAGAGACCTATTTTGTATTGGAAACATGGGAGACAAATAGTATGCAGCTGTTCAACATTGGTTCATAAATTCTGGATAAGCTTTCTTTCCCCAGGTGGGTCACAAAGATGCCTCTCAAAGCCTTAAGCCCAGTATCAGTCAAAAAAGATCCTTGTCACTGCTTTCCAGGCTACTACGTTCAAAGGTCAACCTCCACAGGCATTTTGCAGCCATCCACCAGTGAAATCTTTCCACACTGTAGATTATACACAAACATGGATAACATGTCCCGGCAACCCTTGATCCTCACAGACCAAGAATCTCACCCTTTGCTCAAATCCGGCTATCTCCACTCTCCTCTCTCTGCCTCTAACCCTTTGGACCAGGACTGTCCAATATGATACCTATTAGCTTCATTTAGATATTGAACATATGAAATTTGGCCAGCCTGAATCAGGTGTTCCATAAGAAACATACTGTAAATCAAAGACATGAAGAATTTAATATACTGAATTTATTATTTTTATTGATTACCTATAGAAAAAATATTTTTATATATTGAATTAAAATCTATCAAGATTATTTTCATATCTTTTTAAAGTTTAAAAATATGACTACAAAAGCTTAAAACCTCAGATGCAACTCGTTATAATTTTATCAGACAATGCTACTTTGAGACAATTTCAGGTAATTTGTTGATAAGCCTATCCTTATAAATAAGAAGTGGAGTATTATATATTTTAAGGTGTTTTCTCAGAGAGACAAATTTATCATAAATTTTTCCACTCCCAGAAGAACTTAGACAAAATTGTAGCTGTCCTGGAAAAAGCAAAGAGAAAAAATACTTCTCATTTTTTACCTTGTAGAGCATTTAGTGAGAAAGATGCACAGTTTATTTCTCGGTTAGAAATAACTCAGTCATCAGTTATCAGTACTACTATGAGATTGAAAGATGAATCCAAGGTAATAAAAATTGTTTTTTCCCTGGGTTATAATAAATTATATGGCATAATGTTTGTGAGTTACTCTGGGTTTCAGTTTCCATCTTTCAAACACAGACAGGGCATTTAGCTGCTTCCCATTTAGGACCTCCTGTACTATATAGAAACCATCACCTTCTTTTCCATGTCATTAGACAGAGAAATAATCAGACTTTGGTGGGTAAAATCAGGTTCCACCAAAAGTTTTACTCTTCTATCCTTGCAGAAAGTTGAACTTTCAAACTTGACATGGTTGACCAAGCCACATCTGGGTATGTTGATTAGATAGATAATAATAAAACAGAATTACCAGATCATTGGCCACGTTCCAATTATTTTCATCATTCAGAAAAAGTTTCCTTATGTTTCATTTACATTTTATTCTCCTTATCAAAGAAATGGCTCTGTTTTATGCCTGATTTTCATTTCAGTCAAGCGCTTTTCACATCTCAGGTTCTACCTGTGGATTACAGTGTCCTCTTGGGTTTCATAAAATGGCATGACTTTTGTAACTTGGGCGGTAAAAAACACAATGTTCTGATCCAGTACCCAGTTAAATAGCAAGGAAAATGACTCTCTTAAAGATAGATGCTTTTCTTCAGAACTAAATCTGATGAGAATTTTAATTGCCACTAATATAAAGTCAATATTCATTTTTTAAAAACAAACAGAAATGTCTTTTCATTGAAATTAGAATTGCTTAAAAAGGTGTAAAATTAACTGGTGTCTATAGTATTCAAACTTATGCCTGAAAAATATATCAAGATCCAGTATTCTGTCTACATTTCATATGATGTGGGTAAAGATTTTGATTTTAATCCCTTCTTGTGCTTAATTTTCTTGAAAACATTACATTTCTAAACTAATACCTCATATTGAAAACTGTAACACAGTGGACATGACTCAGCTTTAATTCAACAAAGATAGTGTCCAAAATTATCCTTCTCAGCAACATTACAAAAGATCTATGGCTTTCCATTATAGTAAACTCTTTTCTGGCAAGCATTTACACTGAATAGCTCCATTAGTTTGTTTATTTATGTTTTATTTATCAACTCTAATGTAGATGTTATTCTAATGATATTTGATTTTTAAATATTGACATATTTCCATTAAAATATTAAGGTATGTGGTTATTAATATTTCATGATAAGAGAGATGATACAGGAATGATCTTCAATTCCGGTAGAGAGTAATAAAATTTTTGAGGCACTATTCCATCATGGAAGATGTATTAGAAAATGGGAGTGATTATACAAAAGCCTCCTTTAGATATACTTAAGGATCAGATTGGTGACTAGGTGGTTTAAGAAAAAATCTTAAAGAAAAATAGTCTAAATCTCTCTACTATCGCTTTCAAATCCAATAGCTGGGTTTTTAATTTTGGAAAGATGAGATAATGTATTGTGCCATGTCCAGACAAAAACAAGTAACTGAACAGTATTTTAATCAACTGGATTGAATTTTCTACTTTTATATGAAAACAATAAATGCAATGAAAACTATCCAATGAAAGGGAAAACTTCTAAATATCATCTAAATACCATCTCTACTCCAGTAATCACCGACATGATTTATTTCTTCTTCCGTTGAAATTATTCTCAATAAGACTACTAAGTCACCAATGTCCTCCTAATATTGAGTGCTGATTTTTGGTGCTTCATTTATTTGATGCCATAGCCATATGACCTCCCTGAATGCTTAGAAATTTAAATGCTTACCTTCATTACCTTCTGTGCAAGTGATTTTTCTTGCTTTTGCATTCTGGTATGTGGTTATTTATTCACAGATTTGTGCCTCCTGTCTTACTGTTTTAAATAGAGAGGTTTTATTTGGGGAATATTTGCACTTGCTGTTGAAAAGTTTGAGACACAAGGAAAGTATAGCCCCCAGTAACTCACAGAGAAGAAAACCATTACCATCCCATGTCTGAAGGAGAAAGGGCATTCTGGAGCCCTGTGAAAATCAGGAGGGAGAAGCCAACTGGCAAATGCTTTGTATTGAATGAATTGTAGAGCAACTACTGGAAAAGTACCAAGCAAAGCAATAAGGTCTGAGAAGGTATTTAGGGTGGAGGTGGAGGGCAAAAGGGGGTGGGGAAGGAGGATTTTGGATTAAAGATGGAAGAATAAAGGCTTCTACAGCATCTTTTCCATCTTCAAAAATTGGGGGGGAAATATCACACACACATACACACACACACACACACACAGCATGACAAACATACACAAAAAGTAGAATATTCAATTATTTTTGGAAATAAAGTAATCCCAAATTACAATTATGAAGAAAAACTACTAATATTTTATATTGCCAAACTTTAAAAATCTGATAGATAAAATATAGTATTTTATTTTAATGTGCATTTTAGTAAGGTTGGCCAATTGTATGTGTTTTTCCTTTTCATAGTGCTTACTGGTTTACTTCGTCCATATTTTTTAAGGAGAAATGTCTGTCTATCCTTTCCTATTTATAACAACATAACTACATAAATAAACCCTATGTTAATTACATTGGAAAAACTCCCTCCTGTTCCTAAGAGGTACCAACAATCAGTACACATACACATTCAGAAACTTTCTAACCAAATACAGCCATGTGTATGTACACCTTTTCCTTGTGGAGAAGAAAGGATGGAGAAATTCAAATGGTATTGTTCATTTGACCTACAAATTAATTTCACTCATTGGATGATGTAACTTGTTCACAGTAAAATCTAGTAAGTAGATTTCTCCTTTGGGAGAAAGAAGGAGAATGATTATAAGAATAAAACTTTAAAATCTTTCTTTAGCCTAGAATCAATAAAGTTGGCAATTTTTTAGTCTATAATGAAAACTCAATATTACATTCAGATGTCCAGATTTTATATATATATACACATATACATATACATAATTTATATATACATATCACATATCATAGAGATATGTTGATAGACATGATATATATGGCATATATATGATATTCATGTATCTATATGATAAGTATATATAAATTTTATGTGGGGTGTGTGTGTGTATATGTGTGTGTGTGTGTGTGTGTGTGTGTGTGTTATTTCTTACCAATAGAGAAATATATATAGTTTAGGAGGTTACTGGGGATTGAACCCACGTGTGCTTTACCACTAGGCTACTTTGATCCCCAATTCTTTTGATTTTATTTTTCATTTTGAGGGTCTCACTAAGTTGCTGAGGCTGTCCTTGAACTTGATATCCTCCTGCTTCAGCCTGCCCAGCTGCTGGGATTTCAGGAGTGCACTACCACTCCAGGCTAGACCTATATTTGAAGTCTTTCGAGTTGGATAATTCATCATTATCTGAAAATTAACTCACCCCAAATTGAACCTATTTCTCTTAAATCAGATCCTTCTAAAATGATAATTCCTGTTCTTGTTAAAGGCCCACCAGTGACCTAGATATTTAATAAGAAAACGTTGAGATCTTCTTCCAACTTCTTCCAACAACTCTGAATTTAGGCAAGAAGGACCACTGCCTGAATCACACACTTCAGAGGAGCACAAACACTTTAGAGGAGCATCGATCGGTCTCTCTCTCTCTCTCTGTCTTTCTCTCTCTCTCTCCCCTCCCCTCCCCTCCCCCTCTCTCTCTCTTTTTCTCTCTTTCTAATACACGTACACACACACACACACACACACACACACACACTACTCCATTGTGGAAAAAGGAGTACCTCAGTCACTCTAGATCTGTCACTCAGCCCTGGAGCAGGTGACAGTGCCACTAACATGTTTGCTCTTGATCAGAACCCTTCAAGATCCATGAGAGTGTTTCTCCATTTTCCCTACATGCTTGAAACAAAAGGGAATAAGAAGGAGTAGGGATTATGTCCTTAATGACTTCAGAGCGAGATCTTGCTGTGAAGAAGGATGAGGATATAAGCTGCAGACATGCTTAGTTAAATGAAAAGGCAAATTAATGAACTTGTCAAATCCTTCTTCAGATAGCACAACTACAAATGGATGCTTGCAATGATGAAATATAATTTCCCATTAGTGCAAAGCATCCATTTTCTTGTTCTTTTCATGTTCTAATTTGTAGTTCCAGAGCTACTCAAGAATATTGTTTCAAACTATTTCTTAATGGAGGCTGCAGAACATTTAGCAATAATAACAATGCATATTCATTTCTGTATGTAAAGGTGCATACATATATATTTGTGTATATCAAGATGTAGAGGAAACGTTCATGAAGTGTGGTACCAGTCCTTTACATTGGCAACCACATGAACATTGAACGTTGAAAATTTAGCTAAAATAGTGATATTAATTACAATTTTCATTTTGCATTTTAATTTTTATAAATAATTTTGTTATTAGGGAAAGAAAATCTTTCACAAAAATATTTTTTGTTTCTATAAATTTATCATTTGGTTGAAAACATGTTAAATTATATATACTTTTGAATACAATTGCATTTTAGTTTTTAATCTTAGTCCATTATTATCTTGAAATAATGCTGACCAGAACACTCAGATTTGTCCAGTAGTTATTAAATTTGATTTTGATATTTTGCCAACTGTATCATATATAAATCATAAATTAACACTATGGTTAGTATGTTATTATAAAACTATATTTTCAAGATAGGAGGATAGGACATGTTTTAAAAGGCTGATAGTTCTGTTTATTTTTATTCATGAAACGTTGGCTTGCATTTGACTTTGCACCAGGACCTTGAAATGCATACTGCCAGTGTGGTCTTCCTAATCCCTCCTTCTTCTTCATCTCCACATCCAATCCCTCACCAATTCCTTTTGCTACCAATTCTTCTCTAATGCTTCATGGATTTAACCTGGATGATAAAAGTAGTCCTCTACCTCATTCTTACTCTCCTCAAATCTGTTTTTCATAGTTCCAAAGAGAATGATTTTTCTATATATCATGTAAATTGATATCACTACTTGTTTTAATTACTTAAACATCCCCAACTGACTTGTGGATAAAATATAAACATGTTATCACAATGTTCAAAGACACTGTGTAACTTTTGCTTTTAGTCTCTGGTCATTTTCCCATATCTTTTCCTGGTCTTACTGATATTTTAAATAGACTTTATTTTTTTTAGAGAAGTTTTAGGTTCACAGAAACATGGAATAGAAAGTACCTATAGTTCCCATATGTCCCCTGCTTCCACACACGCATAGAAACATCCTGTACTAGAGTGGCATTTACACTGACACACTGTCACCACTCAGAGTACCTAGTGAGCACTAAGGTTCACTTTGTACATTCTGGGGGTTTTGACGAACATATTATAGCATTTATTCACTATTTTAGAATCATAAAGAGAAATTTCACTGCTCTAAAGATTTTCTCTTTTCCACCTATTCCTCCCTCTCTCTTCCCTTTGCAACCTTTGATCTCTGGTTCCCTTTGCAACCATTGATCTCTTCACTGTCTCCACAATTTTGCCTTTTCCAGAATGTTTAGTTGGAATCAGTCTTTACAGATTGGTCTTTTTCACTTGGTAATAATCATTTGAGGTCCCTACATGTCTTTTAGTGATTTATAAGTTCATTTCTTTTTAATGATGAATTATATTCCTTTGTCTGGATATACAACCTAATACTGAAGGATATCTTGGTTGCTTCCAAGTTGTGGCAATTAAAAATAAAGCTCCTATACTACAGTAGTGACACAGCCACATCAATGTTCATAGCAACTCAATTCCCAAAAGCTAAGCTATAAAAGAAACCTAGGTGCCCTTCAACAGATGAATGGATAAAGAAAATGTGGCATATATACACAATGGAATATTACTCAGCCATAAAGAGGAATGAAATTATGGCATTTGCTGGTAAATGGATGGATCTGGAGACTGTCATGCTAAGTGAAATAAGGTAATCCCCAAAGAAACAAAAGTTCAATGTTCCCTCTGATATGTGTATGCTAGCATACAACAAGGGTGTGTGTGTGTGTGTGTTGCGGGGAATAGAAGTTCAGTGGATTAGACAAAGGGGAATAAAGGAAAGGGAAGAGGATAGGAATAAGAAAGACAGTGGAATGAATCTGACATGAATTTCCTATGTGTACACATATGAATACACCAGAGTGAATCTCCACATCATGTACATCCACAAAACTGGGATCCTAATTAGAATAAGATATACTCCATGTTTATATGAATACATCAAAATTAACTCTACTATCATGTATAACTAAAAAAAGATTCAGTAAACTGAATAATGTTGTTTGTGAGACACTTTAAAATATTTTATTAAATATATAAGGAATTGCACTACATGTATAACATCTAATTCTCCTTCTGCATATTATTTGATTGCAGTCTTAGCAGCCAGGAGCAAAACATTTAGAAATGAGCAACCCATTTCTAACCTATCTTTCTTTTTTCCAGTATTTTTTTCTATACTTCTGCATTTCAGAAGTTGCTATTGAAATACCCTCAAGCACCAATTGTTTTTTTTTTTTCTTTTAGCCTCAATTAGTCTACTAATGATTCCATGAAAGCCATTCTTCATTTCTGTTAGTGTTCTTGATTTCTGGAATTTTCCTTTTCCTCTCTCTTGTAATGGCAATTTCTGTTTACATTATCCAATAGTTGTGGCAAGTTGTCTACCTTTCCATTACAGCCCTTGGTATAGTTATCATAGTTGCTTTAAATTCCTTTTCTAACAATTCTAACATTTTTGCCATATCTGAGTCCTCTTCTGATGCTTGTTCTATTTCTTAAAACTTTGTTTTTAGACTTTATTATGTCTTGTGTTTTTTGCAGAAAACTGGATATAACGCACTGAGTTGAGAAAAACTTCAATAAATGGGCCTTTAGTGGTGGTAAGAGGTGGGGGAGGGAAAGCACTCTAAAACTTTGATTACACCTGTTTTTAGTGAACCTGTGGCCCTGGGCCATGAACTGCAGAAGTACTTCTCAGTTACCCCTACTCCTATCCTTAGAGGAAATGGGATGGCTAGATCCAACTAGAATTAGACTGGGGTAAAACCTCAGGAGGTAAGCCTAGCAAAATCATTTCTCTTAACATCAGGCCTTGTTAAGAAAATCGGAATGTTCTGAGTATTTCAGAATGGCTACTTTCATTCCTTTCTCTGCCAGGCCATGAGGGGATTTATTGCCCATTGTTTCTTTGAGAACCTGATAGGGCATCTGGAGGTAAAACTTACAAAACTGCTCCCATTCTGGGGCCCCCTGGAGTTTTTAAATCTCAGACATGAACCCCTTGCTTTGTCAATTATAGTTTGGATTTCTGGTCTAGTAAGTTAGGATTCTCTGTGTTCACCTGTCAGACTCTCCAATATGGGGGACAGTAGCATGCCCTATGATATCCAGTCCTCTGATGGACCTAAGAGGTAAAAGTTATCAGGTTTTCAGCCCTTTAATTATTATTAGGACAGTTAACAAATTCCAAGCTCCTTATATGCCAGACATGAACCCATAACATATTGTTCTTCTTACTATGTCGTGGTATCTCTTTTATCTCAAAGTCTTTACACAAGGTGTGTGTGGCCAGGTTCTCTGCGCTTGATGCCACCTCTATAATAATCCACACTGTGTAACAAGAATCTTTGTTTCATTTGAAGATGGAAATTACATATTCAGTGTCTGGCAAGGTATCAAGAAACTATTATTTAACAATAGCAAAAGACCAGAAAGCCAACCCAAACTAGCTTAGTCTAAAAGGAAATCAAACATTTTGTTTAATAAGAAAATAGACATAGAGATTATTATTTCAAGCTTGGCTCCATTTGAATATTCAAATGTTATCAATTAAATCCTGCTTCTTTATACTAAAATGGACTGTAAGCTCATCTTAAACAGGGCAACTCTAGATTTGCTATTTCCTCGTACATATTTTTCCCACCCCCAAATCTAATGATCCCTATATACCTTTATCTATCTTAATCCCCTGAAAAGTTCTGGAGCTGTCACTGTTCCCAAAAGGAAGCACTAATCAGCCTGGGTTATGTTCTTTCTCTGTGCCATGGCCTCTCACATAGAGAGGAGGGGAACTTAATCACATGAAGGAAAGCAGACAAGATATAAAGGTCACACATAAATTCTGTGGTTTGTAATCTAGTAGGATATCAAAAGGTGTTAAATGATATATATAAATCTGAATAGACAACAGAAGTTAATTATGCCTAACATCATTATTTTTCTTATTTATTTTTGTACATGCAGCTCAAACTCACAAAGAATTTATTAACTCTCATTAAATAAAGCAATTCGAGCTTTCCACCATACCCAACAAAAATATTACATGCATCCATTAATATTTAGAAAATGTAATGTAAATTAACAACAACTGTGCTTCACAAAAATCATGTTTTTACCCCAAATTATCTTTAATATGATTCTATTGTTTTTACAATTACAAATTTTTGAAAAAAATTTCTCTTGCACAAAAGAGAATAATTTTAAAACACTTTGAAAGCTTTTTCTATCACTATAGAAACAACCGCACCACCTGCTATTTAAAGAAGCACTAATTTTTGCAATTGTGTCTGCTTGAATGTGAATTTAATAACCTCTCCATTATTGTGATAACTTGATAAGGATTTCTTGTATTTGTCCAACTCTGTTTGGAGTTTAGAACACTTTTGACAGCACCAAATATTGACATCACTGTGAAGGAGCATCATAGCCATGATTATTTTCAGGCAGTACAAGGATTAAAAAAAAAAAACTTAACAAAGACAGAATTTCCAATTTGCCTTATGTACTTATCAAATCATAGACAAGACTGAAAGAAAGAATTGATGTCAGCACGAGCTGATTCTACAGTCCTTTGTTCACTCAAAATTCCCTGACTCATTCATTCATCAAGTATTTCTGGAGTGACAGCCCGCAGCAGATGCTGTGCTAGATACTGTATTTCTTTACATTCTTTGTAATTGACTTCCAAATATTTCTCATGGCTGAAAATCTAACTATCACAATTCTTGTTATGTGTTTTATTTCTTTATTTTTCTATCATTCGTGATTTTCTTTTAAGAAGTTGGCCATATGCACAATCATATGTAGATAATGGCAATATACACAGAAACATTAAAATACTGGCCATTTCAGTCATGTTATGCACTACAACATATCTAAAACAAAACTATTAATATATATAAATATTTTCAATACACAGTTAATTTTGACACAAAATTCTGAAATGCATATCATAATTATATATGCAGTTATATAATTAAATATCATAATTGCAAAAAAAATCTGCAAAGGTCCCAAGTAGATAATTTGAAAGAAATACTGAAAAAAGTCATTAAAATAGAAAGCCTGAGGAATAAACAAGGAAAATGCAAGAAAAACAGATGGAATTTCTATCTATAGGATTGCAAGTTTAAAAAGCATTAATACAATGTTCAATAGAATCATTGCTGAGAGGTCCGCTTCTGTACTGCTGATGGATATATTTTGGAACACAATTTGGCACATGAATTGTAAACTTTCATGACATTTATTGCCTTTGATTCAAAAATTTTGCTTCTAAAATAAACTTCTGAAATAATCAGATATAGGTATATACTTAGGTACAGAATTATCATTGTAGCTTTATTTATAATAATAATAGGGGAGGAAACATTTTAAATTGTCATCATCAGGGAGAGTGAATTAGATTATGATACATTCATGCATAAAATGGAGAATTGTTTTCTTTAAAGTTTATTTATGAATAATTAATATTCACATGGAAAAAGTTTACAATGTTATGAATCAAAGTGGGATACAAAGTACACTAGGAGCATAGGTAAAGAAGTGAGAAAAGATGCAACTGTTTGGAAAAATATATTATCACCAATGATTTCATCACTGTTGAAAATTAGTTTTTTCTTCTTCTGAGTATTGCAAGTTTTCTTCAGTGATTGCATATTTTTTAAAATTAAATAACACTTACTTTATGCAACCACTTTACCACTGAACCACATCCCCAGCTCATCATAACACCTATTTTTTTATTATTTAATTTTTAATTTTTATTATGGTAATTTTTATTATGAGTGGGACCCTGTTAACAAATTGTGTAGCAATTACAGTATTGCTAACTATATGCACACTTTTGCACAGCAGATCTCTAGAACTTTTCATTTTGCACAGTAGAAATTTTCTTTTATTTTTTATTATTTTTTTAAGTTTTTATTATTTTATTTTATTCTATTTTATTTTATTTTTATAGACTTCATTTTGATTCATTGTGCACATATGGAGTACAAATTTTCATTTCTATGGTTGTGCATGATGTACATTCATATCATTCTTGTTAATAACACGTAAGGAGGGTAATGATTCCAACATCCAATGATTCTGTCTCATTCCATCATTTTAACACATATTTTAAAAAGTAATGTGTGATTTCTGGCTCAGGGTAGCAGATTAAATACAAATTTTTCTTCTCTTATCTGAAGATTCCCATAAATTGACAATAAAGAGTAAAAATGCCTACATGAATATAGTAAATAAAGACAAACAAGGGCTTTCATCAGACATAACATTGACTAAATATGGTAAAACAGGAGGAAATCAATTCTGGAGTTTAAGAATCCTGCTGAAATAGAGGCAATTGACCTTTCAGATATAACACCTCTGGATGAATTAAAAAAAAAAAAAACTCTGAAAGTAAATAGGAGAAATATTAGTAGAGTAGAAGGAAGGGAGCAGGGAGAGGGAGGAGGGGAAGAAAAGGAGAAGTACTAGGGATTGAATTAGAGTAAATTATATTCTGTGCTTTTCAATTACGTCAAGATGAATCCTAATGTTATGTATAACTAAAAAGAAACAATTTAAAAAGTTGAAGTAAAAAAAAAATTGCTGAAATTGTTCCTCTATATACCTACTGCTATGCAATGCAAACCCACACAATAGTGGTTTCTTTCTACAAAACTGTAATGGTTCTTTGTGGGCAAACCATGACAGTTAATATTTGCCTCCACAAGGAAAATTATTCAAATTCTACTCTTCAGAAAAATTCTAGTTCTCTGCTCACTTTTTCTAAAGTGAAATCTTCTAGTTGGCAAGTCCCACCTTTGAACCTGACCTTACCTGTTATTAATATGAAAGGATAATCAAGAATTGTTAGATATTGAAGAAAAACCTCTGGTGAGAGAAAGATCCAGGTGAACAAATTTGAAAACGCCACCATAGAAGAAATATCAATTCGTAGGGTTATGATTTGAAAGAACTCTGACCCATAAATTCACAGTGGTTTGAGAAATATTGCAATCCCAAAATAAGAACAGGGTGCTGTAAGAAAAGAACTGCTAAAAATTCATCTATCCTAAAAAAGACATTTACAGTAATGTCTGAAATGAATTAATCAAGAAATATCAATTTAATTTTATGTTGTGGAGACATAAGAACTATCCAGAGAACCAATTACAAAACTGTAAAATTGTTCTAGTGGAAAAAAAAAACAAAACAAAGATATAAGAAGGTGCAATGGTCTGCCTCCAAAGTCAGGGAAAGTTTCAGGAGGACATAATTTTGAGGCAAATCTTAAAGAGCAGGGATTTTCTAGATGAAGAAGAAAATGCTCAGCCTACACAGAGAGAGTCCATGTAGTGGGAAAATATCTGGCAGAATACAAATGCTCATCTGGTCCAATACAAAGGATGGGTGATGGGGAAAATTATGAGATGAAATGGAAAAGTTGATTTAGGGTAGATAACAAAGAAAACAGCTTCCCCTGCCAGCCTCCCACCCCCCGCACAAATCTTACTTTATCCAACTGGTGTGAGCAAATTTTTAAAAGAACTGTGCAAAATGGATTGGAGAATGTAAGTACAGAGGCAAAACTCCTGGGTAGAAAGTTCCAGCAATGATCAGGGGCCTCCAAATATTTCTCATCATTAATTCTTTTCATGCATCTCCTTTTATATGCATCCCCTTTTATGTGCATATGCATTTTGAGATACTCACATGAAATATGTTATGAAGGCCACAAGGAAATTTTCAAAGAAATAAATAAATGTAATTTTCAAAATTAAAAAAAAGGTGCAATGGAAGATTATTGTTTCATTTTAAATTTTGATACGTGGCTTGAATATTAAAACCAAGAACATTTCTTACTTTGTTACAAAGTTAAAATAGTGCAAAATATGGCAGAAAAAAATGTTTCCAAATGTTCCTTTTCAAAGTAATAATATTTCTAAACAGAAGTCAGATGTCCAAATTCATGCTTGCTTTCATTCTTACTCTGTGAGTAGGTGAAACAAGAATGGAAAGTCATTCCTGAAGTATTAACTGGACCAATTTACTTTGCTGTTGTCATTGAATTTCTATAGTCAGAAGTGTTCTCTGAGAGTTAAAAGATTGAGGGGAAACTTTGGGATTTCAGGTTTCAAAAAGCTACACACATCAACAATACTCTCCAATCATTTTGCCAAATATTGTCTATGCCATTGTTAAAGATGCAATGCCAACAAAAATTAAATCCTACTTTAAAAATGTTGATGATGCTCTATTATTGTCTCCTTTGACTTTTCTACCCCTGATTTATGCATCATATCTATGTGTAATACTGGAATGCACTGCTATAATTCTCTAGGCACAAGATGGTTTCTACAGTCCTTAAACTAATAATGTTCCTTAGCTTAATGCCAGGAAGTCCCTGTTGAGACCAGGCTCTTTGACAGGCAGGAGTCTTCAATCGATTCAAACAAAACACTTTTGAACAAACTGGACTGGTTCAACCAGAGAGCAGGCACTTCATGTTTCTCCCAACCCAAAGAGTTTGTTAGATCCAAGGACCTTAAAGGAAATAATTTGTTTAAAACATTTTTGACAAAGAATAATGTCCCAAGATCAAATCAATTAACGCTTAAATCTCTGTATAGTTCTCTGATGTGATCCAAAAAACTACCCAAATAAAAACTTCATTGCAGAAGGTCAAAAGAAATAGTTGATTAAACGACTACATCAAAATTGAAAATCCACCTGTGAAGAATGCCAGGAATATATTTAAAAGGCAAACAATGCAGCAATAAGATATTTGCAGCTTATATGATGGGAAAGAATTGGTACTTGATTTAATGAAGAAGTAGACATTGAACAAAAAAGAATGTCAGTTGAAAAGAATAAAGGAAAATAATGGGCAATGTACATATGCACACACATATTCACATAGTAATGATATTTAAAAATTTTTGGTACTATTAGTTATAAATGAAAATTAACAGAGCAATAACATGGTTTTTTACCTCTACATTTTCCATTTTTATGAGATGAGATTACTAAGTGGGACGAAAGTATTCTGAACCTCATATAATACTAAATTTCTGTGTACAGCTAAAGGAAAAAAATTCCAAAAACACTTTAACAATATAACAAAAGTTTAAAAATGCTTATACCTAGTAGAGTCATAAGACTGTCTAAAAATTCCCAAAATGCAGACCCAAGATTTGTGTGTAGGGTTACTCATTTATGATCGATCATTTCTAATTGCAATGAAGAAAAAATTATGTCTGACCCAAATGTCTTGATTCTGAATAGATAAGTGATTCTCAAATCATGAAAACTGTACAAGCATGGTAAATAAAATGTTAGATTGTTCTTTACTTAGCCCTTCATGTGGGGGAGGCAATACAAAGTTAAGCATACAGTTTCCTGTAGAAGACTACCTAAGTTCAAATGCCAACTACACCACTTACAAGCAATTTAAAACTACATGA
>JAJEJO010054152.1:981-53929 GCA_020662805.1 Glaucomys volans
TTTTTTTTTTTTTAGGATATTAAGGAGGCTTTACTTAGATGTAGTAATACAAACTTCTCCCAGGTGGGAGAAGGAGGGCCATGGCTGATGTTCTGGAATGCCCAAGAAGTGTGCATACCTTCCCTCTTTTATAGGGTAGGGTCTTCTTTTGTTCTGCCCCTTCCTCTGACCCTTATCTCTCCTTCTTGCCCATATGGTGTTGGTGACACAGCAGAAAGGTGAGGTGAGAATGGCAGGGGAAGGGCCACATGGAGATTCAGGTGGGAGGCCAGGAGGCATTAATTAGCAACTCCCTGCCTGCATGTTTTGGGGAGGGGCAGGTAAGCAGGTAACCTTGGTGATCAAGGGCTCTGGAGACACTGACATTCCAATCTCCCAGGGGTGTCTCCAACCTCCCAGACTCCATTCCTCAATTTGACCAGATTCCCTGATTTCTACACTAACTGCATATCAATCCTGGCTTCATTCCCCCCTTTTGTTTAGGAACTTATCTCCTTGCTGTAAGGAAAGTGGGTGAAGACTGCTCTGGCTGCTTCTCAGCTCAAAGGGGGCAGAGTGGGGGGCAAGCAGTTTGGAGTTCCTTCTTAGAAATCTAGTAAATTGAAGGCTCCAGGGTAGAAGTCTGCTGGGGAAGAGCAGGTTGTAAAGTCATCTGGGGGATGGGTGCTTCTATGAGGGAGAAACAAAAGCCATGAATTCCAAAATGAGATTAATACAGAATAAATGTTGCAGCATCTGGAGCATGTCAATGAATAGAAATCAATCTCTCACCAGGTTGAAGAACTGAGAAGTTGTTCCTATAATTAGGCCTAGTATGATTATCTAGCCTTAAATAACAGAAATACAGAGATCTCTACTAAACTCAGGTTATACTAACAGAAGGATGTTTTTCAAAAATCAGATGACATTAAGTAGCTTAACTATATTTTCTGGGGATATAAGTAACATTAAAAATTAAAATTTGTGTTAAATTTTGATCACCCTGCTAACATTGAAGTTCCCAAATGAAGGCCTTGAGTATTCTATCTTCTGAAACAATATTCCTTAGACATCTGCAACATGCTTTTGGTCAAGGGTACATTTGATCTCTGTAGTAAGTGTTGATATTTAGCCTGGATGACATAGCTATTGGCAAGAGTGGCATATTGAACTGACCCACACTGATATTCCTGGGGCTCATCTGTCCCTTTAATTGAGTGGTTTTTGCTTCATGAAACTGGGGGCACTGATGTTCATGGCATACTTATTACAGCCAGTAAAACTTCTTGTTGTTTTATTCCTTTTACCAGTAGGTAGGGATGTTCCTCGTTATTTCTGGCTCATGGTGGTTTGAAGTCTCTTAGCAAATGTGAGAGGAGCTATTACTTCTTGCTTTTGGCTTCCATTTGCATGAAATGGAAGTACCATTTTCCATTCGTTCATTCTGTGCGTCCCTTGGCATGTGATGTGTGTTTACTGCAGACAAGATACAGATGGGTCATGACTTTTTTTCATTCAATATTCCATTTGCTGTCTTTTAATTGAAGATTCAAGCCCATTTACATTAAGGTAGAGTGGTATGTATTTCTTTGTGTCATTTTGCTGTATTTTTATTTTTGGATTTGTTCAGAATTCAAGTTTGTTTACCTTGTCTAGTGATATTTATACTTTCCCATGCTCTATTTTCTCATTTTCATCTTCTTTTACATTTTGGATTGTTTTTAGTACCTTCCGGAACACTTCCTTAGTGGTCATGAACTGTTTAATTGACTTGTATGCAATTGACGTATTGGTGTTAGTTTTGTGTCCTGCTAGATTTGTGCATGGGTTTGTGAGTTCTAGAATTTTTCTGGTGCAGTTTTTGGCTCTTCTAAATAGAGAATCACATTGTTAGATTTAACTCTTATTTCCCTGTATGAATCCTTTTTCTTTCTCTTATTTGCCTAATAGCTCTGGCTAGAGTGAGGAGGACCATGTTCTACAGAAGTGGTCAGAGTGGCCATCCTGTGTTGTTTCAGTTTTTGGAGGAATGCCTTCAGTTTTCCTCCACTTAGAATTATATTGGCCTTTGTTTTAGATAAATAGCTTTTGAAATGTTGAGGTAGTTTTTTACACTTCCTTGGTTTTCTTGTGTTTATGTTTTCAAATGCTTTTCCTGCCTCTACTGAGATAATCATGTGATTCTTGCTGTTAGGTGTATTGATGTGATGAAACACATCTCTTGATTTCCAGAAACCTACTTGATCATGGTGTGCTATCCTTTGGATGTGCTTTTGTATGTGATTTGTCAGTTTTTTATTCAGAACTTTTGCATTTATGCTCATCAGGATGACTGGCCTGACGTTTTCTTTACTCGATGTGTGTTTGTCTCCTTTGAATCGGGGCAATCCCAGCTTCATAAATGTGTATGGAAGGACCCCATCCTTTTCTTTTCCATAGAATACTTTGAAAAGGATTTACAGTAGTTCTTCATTGAAGCTCTGTTTGAACTCACCTGAGAATCCACTGGGTCCTGGGCTTTTCTTTCTTGGGAGGCTTTTGATAGTATCTTGAATTTCATTGTTTGAAATTGATCTGTTTAAATTTTCTGTGTCTTCCAGGCCCAATTTTTGTAGGTAATCTTTCTCTAGAAATTTGTCAGTATCCACATGTTTTTCTATTTGATTGGATTATATTTTTGCAAAATGGAGTCTGATTATCGTCTGTATTTCAGTGTTGTCCATGGTGCTATTTCCCTTGTAATCACATATTTTCAACAATTAACCTTTTTCTTTCTGTCTGTGGTTAGCATGGCCGAGGGTTTGTCAACTTTATCTTTTTCTTCCCCAAGGAAACAACTTTTGTGTACCACTGATTCAGTTGGAACTCCTTTGTTTCCATTTGATAGATTTTGTTTCTGATTTTCATTATTTTTTGTCCTGTGCTACTTTTAGTTTTGATTTGTTCTTTGTTTTCCAGGGCCTTGAGGTGTGATATCATGTATTTATTCGTAGCCTTTCTTTGCTTTTAATGAATGAGGTGAGTGCTATGAACTTTCCTCTGAGAACCCGCTTCAGAGTGTCTTGGTGATATGTATATGTTGTGTTTCTTTTCTCATTTACATTGAAGTATTTTAAAATTTCTTCCATAATTTCATCTGCTATTCACTGGTTATTCAGTGGTTTGTTATTTCCTAGAGGTGTTGGTGTAGCTTCCATTTTTCAGTATAATATTGATTTCTAAATCAATTACCTGATAATCTGATGGTATGGAAGGGGTTATCTCTAATGTTGTGTAAGTACTACGTTTTACGTTGTGGCCTAAAAAAAGGGGTTATGTCAGAAAGTGATTTGTGTGCTGGTGAGAAGAAAGTGTCCTGAATGCTCTTGCATTTCACTGATGGTGGATATTTTTCCCCTTCTAGAATGTGCGTGATGGAGAAGGAGAAGTATGTGAAACTTCCAGGTACTCCAGGAGTGAAGGTAATGTCTTTGAAGATTGCCTATTGCTGTGCTGTTGGTTGACTTGAAATTACAGACTTTCATGTGTATTTTCCTTTGTTTTGTTACCATAAAAGCAAAGGGTGTCTCTCAGAGTGGAGAAAATCAAGCCTTGCATGACATCAATCCTGGTAGGGAAGAGAAATGTGTGTTCTCAGCCCCTCCTGCGAGATGCATCAAAGTAAAAAGCTTACATGGGACTCGGCCTTCATTGTCACCTGACCCAAAGGTAAGATGGCGTGTAATACTTTTTTCTCATTCCCCTTTGTAAGATAGTATATCCAATATCCTCCTAACAATGACAATCATTGTGGAAAGAATTATAAGGCCTCTACTAGTTCATGATGGCAAGTAAGCATAGCACCAAGAGAGACATGTGTAGGACTGAGATGTGCAGAAGGTGGTAGGAGTAACACTTGTTAGGGATGGTATTGGGGAAGCAGAGAAATAGAAAGAAGCCAAATGAGTGGCTTGGTGATTGTGATTGTGATTGTGAATGTGAGAAGGGAGGAGAGTGGGAATATTCTTAAAGAAGAGCATGATAACTCTCTAGATTGGATTAGAGTGAAGAGAAAGGATGTAATGCAATCAGAAGGAGAGAGTGGAGTTAAGGATGGCAGGAACTGTAGACTAGATTCTTCTGACAGAGTTGAAATTCATTGTAATTAAGAAGTGAACGAAAATGAAATTGTCCCTTCCTTTAAGTTTCTGGAGGATTTATGTAGTTCCGATGTGGCTAGCTGTGTGAGTGAATTGTGGAATCAGTGAGGATCCTTCCACGTGTGGCATTGAAGCTGACAGGTAAAGGAAGGGAAGGAGCCAGCCACATACATGTCTGGGGGGAGGCCACTCAGGACAGAGGGAACATGTTTTGAGCATTCTTGTCCCAAGATTCTGGAGTGAATGGGAATAGGGTGTCAGAATACATCACCCCAATCCTCTTACGAGTATGAGGTATGGAAACATATGCAAGTATATTCCTACACATTTTAGATACTTAATAAATTTCATTACTTTCCTTCTTATTAAGCCTTGGAAAAATTATTTGATGTCATCACTAATGAAGGGTACACTGAAAAGGATGAAGTCGGTCTACGTTTTGTTCCAGTGCACATGTTTTCTTAAGAATAGAGGGTTTCCCTGTGGCACATTTGTATCCACATGCAACGTAGTTTCAAGAATGCCACTCCCAAAATATAGCCCTAACATTCCCTCCTCTTTCTGAGCATTCCTCTACCTCACCACTAATGTTCTTCCTTCCACTTTCATAATGAACATTTCCCCTTAGGACATGTTTCCTTCTGTGTCTTCCTTATTTTGTTGAACATGCTGATTGATGCCCACTTACACCCAATGTCCTAGCATGACATAATTTCTATGGCTGAATAATAGTCTTTTGTATGTATGGTGGCAGTAGCTTTTCAGTAAATAGTGGGGAGTGGTATAGCTGGGCATTTGCTCTTTCTATTTTTTTATGAGCCAACTCCATCCTGATTCCCACAGTGGATGTGATAGTGTGCATCCTCACCAACAAGGTAGAAGACTTCCTATTCCCCACATCCTCCTTGGTGTTTATTATGTGTAATGTTGAAAATTGACTTTCCAATGGGGTAAGAGCCATCCTAATTGACTGTTGATTTGCATGCCCCCGATGGCTAAAGACAGTGAGTATGAGTTCACCTAAGTCCTGACCTTTGTGTTTGTGAACTATCTGTTCATGTGCCATTGCTTAAAATGGGTGTTTTTTTCAGTCTTTGTGGTGCTGATTTTTTTTAGTTGTTTAAGCATTTATGATTCTAATCATCTGTCACAGTGTAACTGGCAAGGGACGTCTCTGGCTCTGTACGCTTTCTCCTCATTCTGTCAGTTGTTTCCTTGGCTCTTGAGAAGATTTTATTATGATGTGCTCCGCCTTGCTGCTATTTCCTCAGCTATCATTCTCCTCTTCATAAAGCCTTAGTCTATGCCTGGATGTTGAGGTATTTCCCCCACCTTTCTTGCAAGCAGTTGTAATGTTTCTGTTCTTATATGTTGGTTTTCTATGCCTTTGATGCTCTCTGGTACATGGGGAGCAATAGAGATATAGTTCTGTTCTTCTGTGTATGGATATCCGCTTGACCCATTGCCATTTGTTTTGCTTTTATAGTGCATTAGATTTGTACATAATAGTTGGATTGATATTGATGCTGTCAGACCCTGGTTCCCACCTTCCCTTTCCCTCCTCCCTCACCTTCCTTTTCTCTCCTGGTCTACCTTCAAGTTGTTTGTTTTTTCATTTTAAATTGGTGCTTTATAGATATACCTAAACATGGAATTCAGCATGATATTTTTATGCATGGAAGTTGGGTAATTTTTCCAATTCATTTCACTTTCCCTCCCTTTCATAACCCTCTTCCTACCCCATCAGTCTTTTTCTGCTCCATTAATCTTCTCTTTAAATGTGTTATGTCCATGCTCACCTCCTCTTTGTCCCTTTTACTTTCTGTACCTTTGGCCTATGAGAGAATACAGTTCAAAATTGATTTTCAATTCTTGTTAAACTTTCTGTTTCAATTTCATTGATTTTCGCTCTGATATTAATGGTTTCCAATCTTGTTATCCTTAATGTTGATTTGTTTTTCTCCTTCCAGGGCCTTGATATGTAATGTTAGTTTTTTAAAAATTTTTTGTTGGCTTTCTCTTCTTTTAATGCATGATGTGAATGCTATGAAATTTCCTCTTTGAACCACCTTCAGATTGTCTCAGAGATTCGAATGTTTTTTTTTTTCCACTATTCTCATTTATATTTAAACATTTAAAGCTTCTTCCCCAGTTCTGCTACACATTTTTCATTCAGTAGTGTAGTATTTCGTTGAGAGGTGTTAGAGTATTTTCTATGTTTTGTTATGTTGTTGATTTCTATACGATTCCATTACATTCAGATGGAATGCAAGATATTATCTCTAATTTCTTGTATATATTAAATATTGCATTTTGGAGTAAGATGTGGTCTCTTTGAGAAAATGATCTTGATGCTGCTGAGAAGAAAGTGTATTTCATGCTTGCTCATTACACTTATCTTGTTTTTTTTTTTCTTCCTAGAATATCTGTGAAGGAAAAGGAGAAGTATGTGACAATTTTCAGCAATCCAGGAATGATGGTAATCTCTTTGAAGACTCCCCATTTGTGCTGTTTATTATCTTGAAATAACAGAGAGTTTCATGTATTTTTTTCTTTGTTTTGTTACCACAAAAGTAAAATGTGACCCTGGGAACCAAAAAAATCGAGCCTTGATTGACAGGAATGTTTCTGCGAGTGAAAGAGAACATGTGGTTTCAACTATTTATGTAAGACATATCAAGGAAAAGAGCTTGGGTAATGCTCCCCAGACATCACCTGACTCAAAGGTAAGGTGTCTTTTAATACTTGTTTCCCATCCCTTTTTTAAACTTATTGTCTCCCATATCCTCATATTGATGACCATGATCCTAAAAAGAAATATGAGGCCCCTACTAGGTCACAATAGAAAATAAGTGCAGCACCAATAGAGACATATGTGCAGGATGGAGATTTGTATGAATTGATGGTAGTATTGTTGAAGGAAAGAATTAGAATGACAATTAAATGAATAGCTAGTTGAATCTGAAGGTGAGCAGGGAGAAAAATGGGGAGTATTTTTAAACAAGAGCAATATAAATATCTAGATTGTATAAGAGATTGAACACAAAGGATGTAATGCAAACCGAACAAAAATAGTGGAGTTAAGGATAGCAGGAACTGTGAACTAGATTCCTCTGAAAGACTCCATATTCATTATATGAAATGGAATAAAATATAATTCTTACTTCTTTTATGTTTAAAGTGTTTATATATAGTTCAGAGTTGGATAGGTCTGTGAGGGGAATTCTGGAATCGTTGAAAATTATTCCGGCTATGACATTTAAGTTGACATGTGAAAGAAGGGAAGGAGCAAGAATCGTAAATGTATAAGAGGAGGATATACTGCACAGAGACAAAATCTGTCTTCCATTGTTCACCTCACATTCTGGAGTGACTGGGAAACAGGGTGTGCTATGACATCACCAAAATCATTTTATGATTATAAAGTATAGAAACATATACAAATATATGCCTACACATTTTATATGTAGGCATATATATAAAATTTATATAAAAATGTCTTTACTTCCCTTCTCGTTAATTCTTGGGATACATATTGTGTCTTAGCACTAAGGAATTATAGAGTGAAAATAATTAAGAGCGTCAAAGTTTGTACCAGTGCATGTTTGATATACAGAATGGAGGGTTTCATTGTGTCATATTTGTATATGTGTATAATTTAGATGGATGAATATAGCCATACAATTTCCTCTTCCTTCTGTCCTTTCCTCAACCTTCCCACTAATAGTCTTTTTTTCAGCTTGAATGATGAAGATTTCTACGCATGACATGTTTACATCTGAGTCTTGCTTATTTTAACAGGATACTATCCAGTTCCATCCTTTTCCCAGAATATGACACCATTTCTTTGACTGAATAATAATCCACTGTTTTTATGCTGACTGTATGTTTTCAGCAAATAGTGGGGAGTGGTATAACTGGGTCATATGAAATTTTATTTTTAATTTTAACAGTAACCTCCATCTTGCTTCCCATAGTGGAAGTAATAATATGCATTGTGACCAACAGTGCTAAGGGATTCCTCTTACCCACATCCTCATCAGTGTTCATTTTGTGTACTCTTGAGTACTGCTTATTGAATGGGGTAAGATGGAATCTCAACCTAATTTTCATTTGCATGTCCCTTATGGCTAAAGACATTGAACCTTTTTCATGTAAGAGTTGATTGATTATACATTTTCCTTTGTGAACTGTCTGTTCATTTGCCATTGGTTAAATGGGCTGTTTGTCCTTCCAGTGCTGAATTAATTACTTTAGTTGTTTATTTATTTCATCTAGTAATGCTCTGTTAAAGACTAACTGGCACGGAGTGTCTCCCATGCTGTACACTTTGTCACTTGTCATCTTTGCTCTGCAGAAGATTTTATTTGATGTGCTCCAATTCATCTCCCACTTGCTATTATTTCCTTAGCTGTAATATTCCTCTTCATGAAGTCTTATTCTGTGCCTATATGCTGAGGTGTGTCCTCTAGATTTCCTGCAAGGGGTCGCAGTGATTCTATTCTTATGTCCAGGTTTTCTATACCTTTTGTGTTGTCTTCTCCAGGTGTGGAATAGACATCTCATTTTGTTCTTCTGCTTGTGGATATCCAGTTTACCCAGTGCCATTTGTTTTGCTCCTGTATTGCATTAAACATTCATAATAGTTGGGTTCATATTGACCTAAGGAAACATGAATTTTTTTACACCATTTCAGACCCTGGTTCCTCTCTTTCCTTTCCCTCACCACTCACCTCCTTCTCTACTGGTCAACCGTCCACTCATTTATTTTTAATTCATAGATATACATAAAGGTGGAATTTGCCATTAAATATATTTTCATGCATGAAGAGTAATTTTGTCAGATTCCTTCCACATGCCCTTGCCTTAGCTAACCCTCCTTGCTCCCCAGAGCTCTACGTCTCAGGTTTCAATGTTTTTCCACTCCACTAATCTTCCCTTTAACTTCATGATATCCATCCCAGCTTTGTCTCTCTTAGTTTGCTTTAGCTCCTGCCTCTGAGCAAAATCATTTCAACACTCAAATTCTTGTTTGACTTATTTCATTGAGCCTGACATTCTCCTGTTCCAACCCATGTTGGCAAATGGCATAATTTCATTCTTTATTACAGAGTAATACTGTGTCATGTATATATACTGCAATTTATAATCCATTCATCATGTCTTAGCTAATATGAGTTATGCTGCTATTGACATTGGTGGACATGTATTCAAATTGGTTTGTTGATTTTACAAATTTTGGATATATATCAAAGAGTGGAATAGCTGAATCCTGAATAGTGGTTCCATTTCCAGTTTTTTGAGGAATTTCCATATTACTTCCCAGAATAGTTACAGTAATTTGTGTTCCCACCAACAATGTGTGGGGGTAACATTTTTTTGTCATCATTTTTGGTACTGCGGATTAAACCCAGGGGCACTCCATCCCTGAGCCTCGTTAAGGTGCTGAGGCTGACTTTGAACTTGTGATCCTCCCGCCTCAGCCTCCCAAGTTGCTAGGATTACAAGTGTGTGCCACCATGCCTGGCTGGAGGTAACTTTTATCCCCACATCCTCACCAATATTTATTATCATTTATATGCTTGATGGTTGCCATTCCAATGTAGAGGGAGAACACCCTTGTGGAGTTTTGACCTGCATTTTCTTGATCGCTAGATATTTTGAACCTTTTTCCATATATATGGACCACTTGTGTTTCTTCCTTTAAGAAATGTCTGTTAAGTCCTTATTACTTGGGTTAATTGTATTTATGATGTTAAGTATTTTGAGTTATTTATATATTCTTGTTATTAATACCCTCTCAGAGGATTATGCACAAAGATTTTCTCCTATTCTGTGGACTCTCTCTTCCTGTTCTCTATTCTTTCCTTTGCTGCCAGCACTTTTAGGAAAAAAAAGAAAACCTCTCTGTTCCTGTGTACCCATGTCTTTGGCACTTTGTGTCCAAGAATCAGATGACTCCAGGCGTGTGGGTTTGTCCCTGTGTGTTCAGTCGATTCTGGTTTGTGTGTCTGTCTTAATGCCAGCACCATGCTGTTTTCCTGACCATTGCTCTGTGTTGTGCTTTGAATTTGGGTATTGTGATGCCTTCTGCATTGCTCTTATGTCTCAGGTTTCCTTTGTCTATTTTTGGACTCTTTTTCATTCATATGAATTTCAGAATAATTTTTTTCCAGTTGCATTGGAGGTTTGATGGGGACTGTATAAAATCTGTGAACCACTTTCTACACATGAATATATTCCCCATATTAATGTTGCCTTTTCATGAATATAAGATATCTCTCTATCTTCTTGTGTCTTCTTCAATTTCATTTTCATTATTCTGCAATTTTCTTTGAATAGTTTTTTCACCTCCTTGGGTTGGATTATTTCTATTTTTTTTTTGCATCTCTTTTGATTAGTGTTGTTATCCTGATTACATTCTCAGTGGGATTTTTAAAAAATTATTTCACTGTAGATGGACACAATACCTTTATTTCATTTATTTATTTTTATCTGGTACTGAGAATAGAAACCCATGCCTCACATATCCCAGGAAAGTGTTCTATCATTGAGCCCAAACCCCATATCTCAGTGGAATTGTTTTTGTTGTATAGAAATGTTTTTTATATTTAATGTTCATTTTGTTTTCAGCTACTTTGCCAAATTTGTTAATCACATCTTACATTCTTCTGGTAGAGCTTTTAGGACCTTCTCAAAGAGGATCAGATAATTCGTATATCGGAATAGTTTGATTTACTTTTTATTTCCTTCCCTTTTCTTGTTAAGACTAAAATTGTTAAGACTAAAATTTCAGGTGCTATTTTGTGCAGGAGTGGTGAGTTTGCATATATTTTACTTATTTCTTTTTATCTTGTTCTCTTTTTCAATTGCCGTGACTAGAATTTCAGGTGCTATTTTGTACAGGAGTGATGAGCATGCACATCTTTTACTTGTTTCTGATTTTAGAGGAAATGCTGTAGACTTTTCACCATTCAGTATGTCATTAGCTTTGGATTTGGCATAGTCTTTGTAATTTGATAACAAGGTTTCTGCTGTCCCTTGTTTCTTAAGACTTTTCTTATGAAGGTCTGTTGAATTTTTGTCAAAGGCTTTTTCTACATCTATTGAGATGATCATGAGACTTTTGTTCTTGATTATCTGTGTGGTGTACTACATGTATTGATTTGCATGTGCTGAACCATCCTTGCATTTTTGGAATGAAACCAACTTTATGAGGTTGGGTGACCATTTTAATGTGTTGTTCAAATTGTTTTCAAGTATTTCTGAAGGGTTTTTAAAAATAACTTCCTTAAATATAATATTAAATACTTTTTCCCCTTGTTTTGTTCTTATGCAGTTTTCCTGTTAAGAATGATATTGTCCTCATAGAATGAGGTTGTCAGGGTCCTACCTTTTCTATCCCATGTAATGGAATGAGGAGCATCAGTGTTAGTCTTTGTTTCATGATCTGGCATGAATCTGTCTGGTCCTGGCCTTTTGTTTTTGGAAGGAATTTCATATCTGCTTCAGTATAATGGCATGCTATTGGTCTGTTTAGATTTCCTGTATCCTCTTGATTCAATTTTTGTAGGTCATATTTGTCTAGAAATTTATCTATTTCTTCTACATATTCTAGTTTTTATAATGTAAATCATCCTAATGGGTCCCTGGATTTCCCATTTATTGGCATTTCACTTTTCAAAATAGTCCCTAATCGTCCTGTGGATTTCAGAAAAGTGTCTAAGATTCACTTTTTTGTCTGGAACTTTATTCATTTATATCTTTGCTCTCTGTACTTTGGTTAGTTTGTTTCAGGACTTACCAATCTCGTTTGTCATTTCAAAGAACTAACCCTTTGTTTCATTTATCCTTTTTATTATTCATTAATTTTCCATTTCATTAATTTTAGTATTAATACTTATCATTTCTTTCATTGCACTGGATTTGGAGTTTCCCTAAGACCTCGTGATTCATCTACAGTTGAGTTAGTTGAGATCCCTCTGATTTTTTATGGTATGTATCCATATTTATAAATTTCCATCTTTGCCCTGCTTTCTTTGTATCCCATAGATTCTGGGATGTGTATCTCTTTTCAGTTGATTCTAAGGGTCTTTTAATACTTTCCCCAATTTCTTTGATGACCCATTCTTCATGCAAATGTATATTACTCATTCTCTAAGTGGTAATACTGTTTCTGTCATTTTCTTGGTACAGGTTTGAAATGGTATTTTATTGTGATCTGATAATATGCAAGGAATTAATTTGATTGCTTTGTGTATTTGCTAAGAATAGCTTTTATGGCCTAATTAGAGTCTGCTTTAGAGAAAATTCTATGAAAATAAAGAATATTCTCCTGTTGTCCCAGAAAATATTCCACAGACATCTGTACAAGTCCTTTTGATCAAAAGTACAGTTGAACTCCCTAGTAACTGTTGACTTTTTGTCTGGATGACATAGTATTGGTAAGAGTGGTATATTGAAGTCACACACACTGATTTTACTGGGACCCATCTGTTCTTTTATTTGAGTCATTTTTGTTTCATGAAATTGGGGGCACTGATGTTCAGGGTACACATCTTTACAGTCATTAAACATTCTTGTTGGATTATTCCTTTTGCCAATAGGTAATGATCTTCTTTGTCATCTCTGGTTAATTGTAGCTTGAAGTTCTGCTTTGGAAAATATGAGAAGAGCTACTGCTTCTTACTTTGGCTTTGTTTGTATGACATGGAAGTACCATTTTCCATCTTGTCATTCTGTGAGTCTGTTTGTATGTTTCCTGTAGACAAGATACAGTTGGATCTTGATTTTTTTAAATTAAGTGTTCCACTCAATGTATTTTAATTGAAGAATCAAGGCCACTCAAAATGAATGATAGAAAGGTATATATTTCCTGGTGTCATTTTGCTTCATTTTTAATATTGAATTCACTCATAATTCACATTTCCTTGCCTACTCTGGTGAGATTTAATCTCTCACATGCTCTATTGTCTGATTTTCATCTTCCTTTATACGTAGTATTCTTTTGGTTACCTTTTTTGGTGCTGCCTTATTGTCCATAAATTATTTTAGTTTACTTTTATGAAATTGATTTATGGGTGTTAATTTTGTATGGTGCTACATTAATGAATTTGTTCAGGTGTTCTGGGATTTTTCTGGTGCAGTTTTTTGGGTGTTCTAAGTGTAGAATAATGTAGCATTCAATTGGAGTTAGTTTTAAATATTCTTTTCCTTTATGAATTCTTTCTTTCTCTCTTTGCCTAATAGTTCTGGCTAGAGTAACATGGCCTGTTTTGAACAGAAGTGATAAAAGAGGGCATCCCTTTCTAGTTCTGGTTTTAAGGAGGAATGTTTTCAGTTTTTCTCCATTTAGAATGATGTTGGCCTTGAGTTTAGCATAAATAGCTTTCACAATGTTCAGATATATACCTACTATCCCTTGTTTCTCTTGTGTTTGAACCTTTATTTTTTCATATGCTTTTTCTGCATCTATTGAGATAATCATATAATTCTTCTCTTTATGTATGTTGATGTGGGGAATTATGATTTCAGTATGTTGAACCAACCTTGCATTCCTGGGATGAAACCTAGGTGATCATGGTGCTCCATCATTTTAATGTGTTTTGGTATGAGATTTACCAGTATTTTCTTAAGAACTTTTGCACTTATGTTCAACAGGATTATTGACCTGAAATTTTCTTCCTTTTGTGTCTTTGTCTAGTTTTGGAGTCAGGGTGATACTAGGTTCATAGGATGTTTTTACAAGGGTTCTCTCCTACTTTTTTCTTACAATAGTTAGAGGAGGATTGATGTTAGTTCTTCCTTGAAGATTTAGTTGTACTTGGCTGAGATTCCATCAAGTACTGGGTTTTCCTTTGTTGGTAAGTTGTTGATGGTATTTTTCATTTCATTGCCTGAAATTGATGTGTTAAAAATTTTCTATGTCCTCCTGGCTCAATCTGGGTAGGTAATCTTTCTCTAGAAATTTGTCAATGTTGTCAAGATTTTCTATTTGATTGGGGTATAATTTTTCAAAATAGTTTCTGATCATCCACTGTATTTCAGTGTTGTCCATGGTGATATTTTCTTTTTTAATCATGAATTTTAGAAAGTGGAGTCATTTCCTTTGTTCTCTGGTTAGCCTGGTTAGGATTTTATCAACTTTATTGTTTTTTTTCCCCAAAGAACCAACTTTTTAAAAAAATTATAATGTACTTTATTTCTCAAGCAAAACTCTTATGATTGATTCACATGATAATCAGCTTCAAAATAAAATAAACCATAAAACCATTCAAGATGTTCTTATTCTGTTCTCTTTTTCTAACCCTACATATTATTTTTTAAATTTTTAAAATTTTTACTTTTACAGACTGCATTAGACTCATTGTACACAAATGGGGTAAAACTTTTCATTTCTATGGTTGTACACAATGTAGATTCACACCATTCATGTAGTCATACATATACATAGGGATATGTATGACTCTCTCAGTCTACTATCTTTCCTTCCTCCATCCCCTCCCACCCCATTTTCCTCTACAACATTCATAGTTCCTCCATTCTTCTTTTGCACCCCCATCTCTCCCCCTAGTTATGTAACATTATCTACTTATCAGAGAAAACATTCTGCCTTTGGGTTTTTGGGATTGGCTTAATTTGCTTAGCATGATATTCTCCAACTCCATCCATTTACCAGCAAATGCCACAATTTTATTCATCTTTATGGCTGAATAATATTCCATTGTGTATATATATACCATAGTTTCTTTATCCATTCATCAATTGAAGGGCATCTAGGTTGGTTCCACAATCTAGCTATTGTGAATTGACCAGCTATGAACATTGATGTGGCATCAGTGTAGTATGCTGATATTATGTCCTTTGGATATAAACTGAGGAGTGGGATAGCTGGGTCAAATGGTGGACCCATTGCAAGTTTTTTGAGGAATCTCCATACTGATTTCCATAATGTCTACACCAAATTGCAACTCCACCAACAATGTATGAGTGTGCCTTTTTCCCCACATCCATGCCAACTCTTATTATTGCTTGTGTTCTTGATAACTGCTATTCTAATTGGAGTTAGATGAAATCTTTGGGTGGTTTTAATCTGCATTTCTCTAATTACTAGAGATTAAAAGCACTTTTTCATGTATCTTTTGATCACCTGTATATCTTCTGTGAAGTGTCTGCCAGTTCCTTAGCCCATTTATTGATTGGGTTCTTTGTGTTTTTGGTGTAAAGTTTTTTTAAAGGAACCAACTTTTTGGTCATTGATTTTTTTGCAAAATTTTTTGTTTCAATTCCATTGATTTTGGCTCTAGCTTTAATTATTTCCCATCTTGTGTTGCTTTCTGTATTTTTTTTTTTGTTCTTCTTTTTCCAGGGCCTTGAGATGTAATGTTAGGTTATTTATTTATTAGTTTTCTATTCTTTTTTAAAAATTTGTTTTGATTTTTACAAACTGCATTTTGATTCACTGTACACAAAGGGGCTGCAACTTTTCCTTTCTGTGGTTGTGCGCAATGTAGTTCACACCCATTCATTTAATCATACATGTCCATAGGGTAATGATGTTTGTCTCATTCCACTATCTTACCCTCCCCTGCCCCTCCCCTCATTTTCCTTTATATAATCCAAAGTTCCTCCATTCTTCTCTTAGCCCCCACCCACCCCCCTGTTATGTATCATCATCCATTTATCAGAGAAAACATTTAGCCTTTGAGTTTTTGGGGATTGGCTTATTTCACGTTAGCATGATATTCTCCAGTTCCATCCATTTTTCTGCAAATGCCATATTTCATTCTTCTTTAAGTCTGAGTAATATTTCATTGTGTATATGTACCACATTTTCTTTATCCATTCATCTATTGAAGGGCATGTAGGTTGGTTCCACAACCTAGCTATTGTGAATTGAGCTGCTATGAACATTGATGTGGTTGCTTTACTGCAGTATGCTGATTTTAATTTTGGGGGGTATAAACTGAGAAGTGGGATAACTGAGTCAAATGGTGGGTTCATTCCAAGTTTTCTGAGGAATCTCCGTACTGCTTTCCATAGTGGCTGCACCAATCTGCATTCCCACCAACAATGTATGAGTGCGCCTTTTCCCCAAATCCATCACAACACCTATTATTGCCTGTCTTCTTGATAATAGCCATTCTAATTGAAGTGAGATAATGTCTTAGGGTGGTTTTGATTTGCATTTCTCTAATTACTAGAGATGTGGGGCACTTTCATAGATTTGTTGATCACCTGTATATCTTCTTTTCTGAAGTGTCTGCCCAGTTCCTTAGCCCATTTATTGATTGGGTTCTTTGTATTTTTGGTGTGAAATTTTATAAGTTCTTTATAAATTTTGGAGATTAGTGCTCTATCTGAAGTGTGTGAAAAAGATTTTCTCCCACTTTGTAATCTCTCTTTTCACATTATTGATTATTTCCTTTGCTGAGAAAAAGCTCTTTAGTTTGAATTCGTCCCATTTATTGATGCTTTCATTTCTTGCACATTGGGACTCTTGTTAAGGACACCTGGTCCTAAGCTAACATAATGAAGATTTAGGCCTATTTTTCTTCTATTAGGTGCAGTGTCTATGGTCTAATTCCTAGGTCCTTGATCCATTTTGAGTTGAGTTTTTTGAGGGTGAGAGATAGGGGTTTAATTTCATTTTGCTGCATATGGATTTCCAGTTTTCCCAGCACCATTTGTTGAAGAGGCTGTCTTTTCTCCATTATATGTTTTTGGCACCTTTGTCTAATAAGAGGTAACTGTATTTATGTGGGTTTGTCTCTGTCCTCTATTCTGTACCACTGGTCTACCTGTCTGTTTGGGTGCCAGTCCCATGCCATTTTTGTTACTTTGCTCTCTAGTATAGTTTAAGGTCTGGTGTTGTGATACTTAGAATTTTTTGCTTTATAGGGCAAAATTCCACAAGATCAGATGAAGGAGGGAGGGTAATAAGAAAGTCAGAGGAGTACCTCAGGAACATCAGACTAAGTAGGTGGAGTTCAGGGAGAGCATTTGAATCCTGAGGAGGCTGACTAAGGGTCAGAGCTAGGTGCGTGAGGAGGCACTGTGGAGGGCTGCCCAGCTGTGCTGTCAGGGAGACCCCCAGCTCACTTGCCAAGCCCACATCCCTGCCATCCAGTGGAGTCCAGCTGCTTTTGCTCCTCAGGTTCTTCACATCTACACTCTGCCTTGTTTGGTGTCTATTCATATTGGCTCTTAAAATATGATAACTCCAAAGGAAGAGCCAATTTAAAGAAAACACCCTTTAATTTGATAAATCATGTACTTGATCATAGGGAAAAGTTGCTTCTGGAGTATCTGTCTCTGTAGTAATACAGAAATGTCTAAAACAAAAATAACCCAGGGTTGGAAATATCTTCCCTTCCCATACATGCTCTGGGTCCCTGGAACATTCTCACCAATCATCTTCTGAGATGCATCTAAGTGAAAATAAATTAGAGCCTGAAAAATATCAAACTATGAAACTCAACCTGTTTCTAACACCAAGGAGGAGAATTTTTATAATAATACAGAAAATAAAAAGTAAGGAACCCAGAAGTTGTTAATAGTTACAGTGAAAGAAGATCTAACAAAGAATTTGCTGTGCAAATAAAACCAACTAGGAGCATAAGTGTTCCTAGTTGGTATTTAAATATTGGACATATGCCTAGGTCCAAAAGCCAAAAGGCCATCTCGATTCATGTCCTACCTACTCTCAAGAAATGAATCACATTAGTCAAATGAAAAGTCACAGTATTTATACTGTTCAAGATACTTATAAGAAAACAAAATCAATACAACGTTTGTTCTAGAAGCCATTATGTGATCATTGCAGTGCTGATACCTATAATAAGATCATGGGAACTGAATTAGAAATGGTGAGTTTCTCTCTACCATGTAGTGACAGAAAAATGAAAGATGTCTAGATGAACACTTACTGCATGGTAAGGGAAGGTTTAGGAATGAGATAGGCATGTTACAGGTAGAGGTCTTGGCATTAGAGAAAGCAAAAGCTCACCTTCAAAATGGGATGGAGTTGGAGAATGTCATGCTGAGATAAGCCAATCCAAAGAAAAACAAAGGCCAAATGATTTCTCTGATAAGTGGATGATGATACATAATGGGGGGTGGGAGGGAGGCACAAATGGAAGAAGGATGGATTGCACAGAGCAAAATGAGGGGTGGAGGGGGGTGGGGGAAGTAAAAAATGATAGAGTGAGACAAACATCATTACCCTATGTACATGTATGATGACACAAATGGTGCGACTCTACTTCATCTACAGCCAGAGAAACAATAGTTGAACCCCATTTGGGTATTGGGTACAACGAATCAAAATTTAAACAAAAAAATTAATGCTAAAAAATGGGATAGATGTTCTCGTGTTGGTACTCTTGATTTTTCTCACTATCAATTATATTCTGATTTCCTGCTTTTAAAAATCTCATGTATTAAATGGGGTTATCTAAATATGAAGTTGTGTCTTGAAATAGATTCTAGTTGCTCTCTCCACGAACAGGAGTTCAGGAAAACATTCTCATCATCTTTCTTCCTCATTATCTTAAGTCAGTCAGTCTTCCAAATGCATATGAACTGAGAAATTTAGTCCTATACCTACATGGTATAGGACCTTCTGAGCCAAAAAGAGCATAGAGAAAGTTGCTTATAGAATGTAATAAGCGTGAAGTGCTTTTTGTTTGGTTTTTCCTATTGACTAAGATTCACTGGCATTTATTTAAGCAAAAAGTGGAAATGTCAGGGGAAGGAAGTCATGACTGAGATGAAATATATCCATGTGCCTAGTTTTGAGAGGTGAAGCATATTTCCAGCCAAATAATCAGTTTCTTTTGCTTCCCTCTGTATAAATTTATGTTTTACTCAAACCATGGAAACTTATAATTCTGATATTTTTGACAAGTGTATGTACTTCTGCATTTTTAAAATCATTACTGTTAAATGTTTATTTCAGTCAGTTCTTTAGGTTATTTTGGAAAATTTGTTAATTTTTGTATGTATGATTTTATCACATAAAGAAGCCTTAAATCTCAGTCACAAATTTTGTACTTAATGCTGATATGAACATGGACTTCTGAAGATCACTGAGTTTCAAATATAAGCAAAAATATAGAGATATCCTTTTAAAATAAATGTAGTGCCTTATGAACTGGGAGGCTTCCCATCTCCAAAGAAAGCATTGCTTCACTTTCCCTAGGTCACACTTAACATACCTGTTTAGGTATGGAATTCTCGATAATTTATCTGATCCAGCATTATGAAATTGTGATATCTTTCCATGCCACCAAGATGCTAGGTAGTGCCATTTTGGAGCTTTGATAGACTCACTAAATCTTTCTTGGATTTACTTCCAAGTAGATAATGGGGCTAATGTAGATAACCGGTCTGGGAAGCAGCTCATTCTCCAGCATTCCAGTTATAAGGCAGCAGTTTGTCCTGCTCCTGTGTTTCAGCAAACTAGTTCATACAGTGCACTGAGCACCTTCACTGTTTTGTTCTCCCTGGGTCCAAATGACAAAATAATTGCAAAAGGCCCGGGGGAAGGACAAGTGCAGAAAGGGGAAATCTTCCTGTGTTTACTAAGGTCCAACAATGATGCAGCCCCTGCATCTGGATGATTCATGTAAGACCCGGGTAGTTAAGACGAAAGAGGACTCCTTTCACGTCCTTTTCTGTTTGCATCTGCCAGTCATACAGGGAGTGTAAATGTTAGATAGCAAAGAATGGGTCAAATAAAGAATGGAATGAAGAATTTTTCTATTTGAAATTTTGGAAAATTCTGTTTCCTCCATTCAAACAAAAATGAATCAGAATTTACAAAAATTTTCAATGACATTTTATAAAATGAAAGGAAGCACAAAATATTTATGGGCTAAAATAATGACAATTAATCTAATCAGGTGTTAAAATCAAGGACAAAAATGGAAAAAGAAACCTTTTTATTGAAAAGTATCAGTTTTCATTAAAGGACAAGGAGCACCCAATTGAAAGAGAAGAATCCCAAAACCTACACAAAAGTGCTGAAGGCACTTATGATAATGATGATCATGAATCAACTGAGCAGAGAGAGATCGGAAAAACTGATCATGAGCGGTTCTCTCTTCGGAAGTATCAAGAACATGATGGGTAAGCCTGTGGCCGTATTTCACAGTAGATAATTGTTGTTCTCTAAATCTCATTCTAATTTGGTCTAATATTCATGATTAAGAAATATTAAGCTTCAACTGGGGATATTCAACCTTGGAGGGTTTCCAGAAAAATGAAAATAAACAATGAGATACCATTTTATTCCAAAAGTATTGATGAATATTTTATTTACAAAATAATAACCAAGAGTGGAAACTGTGAGGAAGAGGAAATTCTCACTGTTCCTACATTAAATTGGTCAGTACTTTGGGAGGGGTATGTTAGTGGTATGTACCAAAGATTCAAAATATTATTCCTCAAACCTAAAACCTTTGCTTCTACTACTGAATCCTTCTTGAAATGGAAAATATGACTTGTAAATGCATTACTTGCATACACATATTGAGGACAAATACGATATGTCATACATAATGCACAGTAAGTGAATATATCTAATATGCATAGTAGGTACATTAAACATGCAATATATATGCTAATTACATTTACATAAATATATACACTAATATGTACATTAAGGTGTTTATTATAGCACTGTCATATCATTAAGTTGCAAACAGTATAAATACTCATCAATAAGGGAATAAATTGCCATATCCATAAACTAATGTAGTATGCACTCATTTAAAACATGAGTTTGGTTCTATAGTATACTGATAATTTCACAATTAAAGTATATTTACAACAGTTTGATGATGCCTCTTAAATTTTGTCCTAATTCTTGGGAGTATCATCATGTGCAGCTATGATTTTATTTGGTGCTCTAAAATATCAGGTGTATCAACTTAATAAATGTTTGGGGAAAATGGAAGGCTTTGTTTGTTCACAACAGAAATGTGAACAATTGACAACCCAATATTGCTTTGGGATTTTAAAGTTTTAAAATATGCAAACCTTGTTTCCCCATACCAATAGTGTAATTAAAAATGGATTCTGTGCTGAGAAAGTATTTGTGAAATGTACAAATAAACTGTTGAGTAGGTAATTATGCCTGTTGATAAATTTCTTTAGAAAAAATAAATCTTTAGTTTATTGAAGCTAAACTAGATTTCCAAAATTGCCTTAGTCTAAACACTTTATTTAAAAAAAATTGGCAAGATTCAGAAATTATTATTTATGATTATCACCAGATAAGGAATGATAACATAGACTGACCTGCTATTATAGCTCTTAAAACACTTCTTACAGCTTATTGTGAAATGCATGATTTAGAACCTGAAACCTGTATTCTGGGTTTGCTGCTGACCATCTGTATGCCTTTGAGCAAGTTACTTGGCCTTTCTTTGCCTAGTTTCTTCCCTTATAAAATATCTAATATGTTACCTGCCTCATGGAATTGTTGTGAAAATGAAAAGAAGTTGAATCCAACCCATGTAAATTGTTAGAAACATGCATAGTGATTACATTGTAGGTTTTGAGACACTAACCCATATCATTATACAAAAAGATTCTCCCTTGTAAGAGGATTTAAGTCCTATTTTCCTAATGGGTTTGAGTCCTTGATAAAAGTTGGTCTTTTATTTGGATTAGAATAACAAAAGTGCTGTATATATTTCTATCAAATAATGCAAGCAACATAACACTTTTGCCTTGATTGTCAAAAAGAGTGATCTGAATTTTGCTTTTATTATGAACTTATTGTTAGTATTATTTGGTATTACTCTTTTTCCTTAATGTTACTCTTTGTGTTTATGATAGTAGAAAACAATTGAAATTTAAATAACTTGTAAAATTTATGAATAGGAGAAATATATTACAAAGGTAGAGATTTTGCATAAAAAGATAATAGACATTCTTATTTACATATTGGTGTTTGCCTGAAAGGATTATGTGTGTTTTTTCTTCTTTTTTTAGGCTCACAGAGGTAGCATCTAATGAAAAGGGAAAGGTATTGTTAAAAATAATAAAATATATTATTTTATTCAAAAATGCACTCTGAAAGGCTAAGTGATACAATCCAATCCAAAAGTGTATTGTAAAATGTAACCTGAAAAAACAAAGAATCTTTTGCTAGGTAAAGACTTCTACTTGGAGAAATTGATTAGGAAACAGTCACCACTGATAAAGGACAGAAACTAGCTCTTTTAACAAGTCCCTGTGTTGTTCATATAAAATAGCAGACAGTTGCTCCTTCTATGAACTAAACTATTGAACCAACCCATAGTTTAGTACATGGTATATATATGTGGGGGACATATTGAAATCATATTTTCATTATTCATTTCTATTTTTTAAAAAAATTATTTTTCATACATGTATATAGAGTAATAATGTCTGTCTTATTCTACCATCCTTCACATTCCCACCACCCCACCAGTCCCCTCAATCCCCTCTGAATAATCCAAAGTTCCTTCATTCTTCCTTCCCCTCCTCCCACTATGGCTCAGCATCCACTAATCAGAGAAAGCATTTGGCCTTTGGGTTTTGGGATTGGTTTATTTCACTTTAGCATGATATTCTCCAGTTCCATCCATTTTTCTGCCAATGCCATATTTCATTCTTCTTTAAGGCTGCCTAATATTCCACTGTGTATATGTACCACATTTTCTTTATTTATTCATCTGTCGAAGGGCATCTGGGTTGGTTCCATAGTTTAGCTATTGTGAATTGAGCTACTATAAACATTAATGTGGATGTGTCACTGTAGTATGCTGATTTTAAGTCCTTTGGGTATAAACTGAGGAGTGGGATAACTGGGTGAAATGGTAGTTCCATTCCAAGTTTCTGAGAAATCTCCATACCGTTTCCAAAGGGGTTGCACCAATCTGCACTCCCATCATCAATGTGTGAGTGTACCTTTTCCCCACATCTCTGCCAACATTTATTATTGCTTGTATTCAAGATAATTGCCGTTCTGGCTGGAGTGAGATGAAATGTTAGAGTAGTTTTGATTTGCATTTCTCCAGTTGCTAGAGATGGTGAACATTTTTCCATATATTTGTTGATCAGTTGTGTATCTCCTGGGAAGTGTCTGCTCAGCTCCTTAGCACATTTATTGATTGGGTTATTTGTATTTTTGGTGTTAAGTTTTTTGAGTTCTTTATATGTCCTGGAGATTGGTGCTCTATCTGAGGGATGTGGGGTAAAGATTGTTTCCTATTCTGTAGGTGCACTCTTCACGTTATTGATTATTTCCTTTGCCAAGAAGAGGCTATTTAGTTTGAATCCATTCCACTTATTGATTCTTAATTTTATTCCTTGCACATTAGGAGTCTTGTTAAGGAAGTTATATCCTAAATAGACATGATGAAAATTTGGTCCTGTTTTTCTTCTGTTAGGTGCAGGGTCTCTCTCTCTGTCCTAGTGCTTAAGTCTTTGATCCACTTTGAGCTGATTTTTGTGCAGTTTGAGAGATATAGTTTAATTCATTTTGCTACATATGGATTTCCAGTTTTCCCTGCACTGTTTGTTGAATGACCCCTCTGTGTAGTATGAGATACCTGTATTTATGTGGGTTTGTCTCATGTCTTCTACTTTGTACCATTGATCTGCCTGTCTATTTTGGTGCCAATGCCATGCAGTTTTTACTATAGCTCTGTAGCATAGTTTAAGGTCTGGTAGTGTGATGCCTCCTGCTTCGCTCTTCTTACTAAGGGTTGCCTTAGGTATTCTGGCTAAGGCAAAAGAAATTCATGATTGCCTTTCCTATTTTGTGAAGAATGTCATTGGGATTTTCATAGGACTTACATTAAATCTGTATAAAACTTTTGGTAGTATAGCCATTTTGACAATATTAATTCTGGCTATCCAAGAACATGGGAGGTCTTTCCATCTTCTAGGTCTTCTTAAATTTCTTTCTTCAGTGTTCTTTAGTTTTCATTGTAGAAGAATTTAACCTCTTGTTAGATTGATTCCCAACCATTTTATTTTATTTTATTATTTTATTACTTTTTAGTTTTTTGGTACTGAGAATTGAACCCAGGGGCATTCCATCACTGAGCCACATCCCCAGCCCTATTTTGTATTTTATTTAGAGGCAGGGTCTCACTGAGTTGCTCAGGGCTTCACTTAGTTGCTGAGACTGGCTTTGAACTCACAATCCTCCTGCCTCAGCCTCCTGAGCATCTGGGATTACAGGCATGTGCCACCACGCCCGGCTTATTTTTTTTTTTAATGCTATCATAAATAGGGTAGTTTTCCTAATTTCCCTTGCAGTGGATTTGTCCCTTATGTATAGAAATGCATTCGATTTATGGGTATTGATTTTATATCCTGCTACTTTGCTGAATTCATTTATGAGTTTTCAAGAGGAATTTTTTGGATCTTCTAAACATCAAATCATGTCATCAGCAAGTCGGCAAAGTTTGAGCTCTTCTTTTCCCATTTGTATCCCTTTAATTTCTTTCATCTGTCTAATTGCTCTGGCTAGAGTTTCAAGAATGATATTGAATAGAAGTGGTGAAAGAGGGCATCTCTGTCTTGTTCCAGTTTTTAGAGGGAATGCTTTGTGTTTTTCTCCCTTTAAAATGATGTTGGCCTTGGGCTTAGCATAGATAGCTTTTTACAATGTTGAGTATGTTCCCACTATCCCTTGTTTTTCTAGTGTTTTGAACATGAAGGGGTGTCGTATTTTGTCAAATGCATCTATTGAAATGATCAGATGATTTTTGTCTTTAAGTCTATTGATGTGATGTATTACATTTATTGATTTCTATATGTTGAACCAACCATTGTATCCTGGGGATGAACCCTATTGTTCATGGTGCACTATCTTTTTAATGTTTTTGTATGCAATTTGCCAGAATTGAGAATTTCTGTGCCTATGTTCATTAGAGATATTGGTCAGAAATTTTCTTTCCTTGATGTGTCTTTGTCTGGTTTTGGTATCAGAGTGATACTAGCCTCATAGAATGAGTTTGGAAAGGTTCCCTCCTTTCTATTTCATGGAATAATTTGAGGAGTATGGGTGTTAATTATCCCTTGAAGGTCTTGTAAAACTCAGCCATCTAGTCCTGGGCTTTACTTGGTTGGTAGGCTTTTGATGGTATCTTCTATTTCACAGCTTGAAATTTATGTTTAAGTTATGTATGTCCTTCTGACTCAGTTTGGGTAGATCATATGTTCCCAGAAATTTGTCAATGTTTTCGGCTTTTTCTATTTTATTGGAATATAAATTTTCAAAATAATTTCTAATTACCTTCTGTATTTCAGTAGTATCTCTTGTGATATTTCTTTTTTCATCACAAATTTTAGTACATTGAGTTGTCTCTCTCCTTTGTTAGTGTGGCTAAAGGTTTATCAATTTTGTATATTTTTTCAAAGGACCAACTTTTTATTTTCCGAATTTTTCAATTGTTTCTTCTGTTTCAATTTCATTTATTTCAGCTTTGATTCTAATTATTTCCTGTCTTCTGCTGCCTTTTCGTGTTCATTTGTTGTTCTTTTTCTAGGGCTTTGAGATGAAATATTAGGTCATTTATTTATTAACATTTTATTTTTTTAATGTATGAGCTCAATGCAATGAACTTTCCTCTTAGCACTGCCTTCATAGTGTCCCAGAGATTTTGATATGTTGTACTGGTGTTGTTATTTACCTCTAAGTAATTTTTTATTTCTTCCTTGGCAATCATATTATTTTTACAGATCAAAAAACAAGCCAGTGTCATGGAAGACCTTGATAACTTATGTCAGTCATCTGAAATGGCCTCCAAGGATTTTGAGTCAGGTTACCCTAATTATAAGAAAATTTTGCTGTTGATTGAACAACACAAAGCATCATGTAAAGGTAAGACCTTTGCATAAAACTTAGGCCTTTTATGTATGTTAGAGTAATAGATGCACACATTGCTGAGGAGTGATGTATTCTATCTGTTCCTATCAGAAATATATTTTATATTAAAATGGATGGAGAACTGTGTTACACTCTCAGCCAAAGAGCTATGATAATTCCTTCTGCACTTTACGGTATCCCAACTACTTTTGTTGGCTGTGTTGCTCTCTTGTGCCTTGACCATTATCAGGTCGGGTTACCATCGTCTCCGTCTGAAGTCTGCAGTAAGCTTAGACCTGCTTTTCCTGCCTGGCCTCCTGAAACCATGCTCAAGCCTGCTATCATAATTACACATTTTAAAACATTCAGATCTGGTCATGTTAACCCTGTCCTTGAAACTACCTCTCACTTATCTTTGCAATAAGGTTAAAGATTTGAGTCCTCTGTCTTTACCCTGCATTTCTGTGTCCCGACCAGGGTCTTAGATATACGACCTTGAAATATATCCTTTTGTTTTCAAAATCTTTCATGAGGTATTATTGAAATATGATAAAGTGCACATATATAATGAGTGCGATTTGACAAGTTTTGACATATGTATTAAACACGTTTAATACCATAATCAAGACACTGGCCCTGAGATTCCATCTAATTCCAGTTAGAATGGCAGCAATTAAGAATACAAGCAAAATAAATGTTGGTGAGGATGTGGGGGAAAGTGTACACTCATACACTGCTGGTGGGGCTGTAAACTGGTGCAACTACTCTGGAAATCATTATGGAGAGCCCTCAGAAAACAGAATGGAGTCACCATTTGTCCCATTTATCCCATCATTTATCTCACACATTGGTATACACCCAAAGGAGTTAAAACCAGCCTACTACAGTGACGCAGTCATATCATTTATCATTTATAACATGATCATTTATAACAGGTCAACTCACAATAGGCAAGATATGGAAACAACCTGGGTGTCCTTCAGTTGATTAATGGATAATGAAAATGTAGTAGAAATACACAATGGAATATTACTCAGCCATAAAAATGAATGAAACTTTGGCATTTTCACTAGAACTGGAGTATATCATGCTAAATTAAAGAAGCCAATCCCAAAATACCAAAGGCTGAAAGTTCTCTCTGATATATGGATGCTAACCCAAAGCAGGGGAGGGTGGAGAGAGGAAGAATAGAAATCCATCACATTAGACAAAGGGGAAAGAAGGGAAGGGAGTCGGGAAGAGAATAGGAAGGACAGTAGAATGAATCAGACATAACTTTCCATGCCTTATATTTGAATACATGACCAGGGTAACTGCATCTTGTACAATGACAAGAATAGGAACCTAAATAGAAAAAGTTATACTCTATGTTGTATAATTTCCCAAAATACATTCTACTGTCATGTGTAATAAAAAAGAACAGATTATAAAAGACAGTTAGGAAACCCATTACTCACAATATATTTCTCATACCCCATTATATTCCCTGAGTAAGAACTGTCAAACTGTTTTCCAAAAATTTTCCACCATTTTCTATGCCCATGGTATGAGAGGTCCTGTTCTTTTCTATTTCTATCTTCAATATCACACAGTATTGTCAATTTTTAATAATTATAACCATTCCATTGGGGGTGCTCTACACACAGGCACATATCAGTATAGTGTCAATATGCATTACACTAATGACAATTAATGTTCAGCATGTTTCCCTATGCTTATTATTAATTTGGATAACTCTTGGTCATTTACCCTTTCAATTCACTTTCTTTCTTTGTTCTTTTTAGTTATGCATGACAGTGGAATCCATTGTGATATATTTCCACAAGCATGGAATATATCTTATTCCAATTGGGATTTCAGGCTTGTGCATGTACACAGTGTTGAAATTCACTGTGGTGTGTTCATATATGTGCATAGAAAAGTTTTGTCAGATTTGTTCCACTGTCTCTTGCCACTTAAAAAATTAGTTTCTTCATTATTTGATGATTCTGGAGAATTCATTATATGGTCTGGATATCATTCCATTATCAGCTATTCTTTTTGCAAGAACTTTTCACCACTTTGTGGCTTGATGTTTTCTCCTCTTAATAGTTTCTTTTTAAGAACTTCAGTTTGTTTTTTTTTTTTTTTTTTTTGGAACCGGGGATTGAACTCAGGGACACTTGGCCACTGAGTCACATCCCCAGCCCTATTTGTATTTTATTTAGAGACAGGGTCTCACTGAGTTGCTTAGGGCCTCGCTAAGTTGCTGAGGCTGGCTTTGAACTTGCGATCCTCCTGACTCAGCTTCCCAAGTCACTTGGATTACAGGCGTGTGCCACCGCGCCCGGCCCCAGTTTTAAACTTTGGTGAAGTCTAACTTATTTATTTGTCCAATTACAGATATTGCCATTTGTGTTACAGCATTTTCTTTTGTGAACCATTTTAATTTTGTCTGACACAGTACTTGAATGTAGTAATGGGGTAAACTGTGACATTTCAATTCATATATACAATGTGTAACAATGAGATAACCATGATTCAGATGTCTGTCACCGGTTATTCTTCATCTCTTTTAGAGTCATGCAAAATTCTTTCTAGAGAATACATATTATGAAATCTATCTAGGTGCCCTTCAACTGATGAAGGGATAAAGAAAATGGGATATGCTGTAGATGATTTCTGATCTGATAACTTTGTAATCAGGGAACTCACCTTGCATGGTTAAATCATTATGACAATCTTTAATTACAACTTTTTGTATGATCTTGGCATGTGATCCATTTTGGTGAGAAGAAAGGTGGTGTTGAGCTCTTCTACATTCTTGCTGACTTTCTGCCTTTTTTTCTCTCACTTACTGAGTAAGGGGCTTTGGCTCCTTAGACAATACCTGTACTTTTGCTTATTATCATTTGTAGTTCTATCAGTTTTTTTTTCTCTTGAATTTTGCATGTGTATGGGGTACATAAACATTCAAGATTGTGTGTCTTCTTCATTAATTGAATCTTTTATCACTGTTAAATGACCATGTCTATTGTTATTAGTATTTTGTAATATGACATTTAATTTGGCCTTTAAATAGCCCTTCCTGTTAAGCTGTCTTCTCTCAAATGTCAGTATGGTTTATCTTTTTCATATTTTTAACCATTTTGTGTCTGTATTTAAAAGGTATTTCTTATAGGAAATGGGAAGCAAATGGTTGTAGAAATCATATTTCTAGGAAGCGTAGTTGAATCAGACTGTTTTGTCCACACTGACATCCTGCCTTTTAATCTAAGTCTTTAGAGCTCTGTGACTTAACATGATTGTTAAGTGCATTTGGCCCGTGAACAGTGTGGGTCTTAGGAGTGCCAACCACCTGTGCAGTCAAAAAGCCTGAGTGTAATGAGCCCTGCAAGTCATGGTTACTAAAGGACTGATGTTGACCAAAGCTTTCTTCATAATATAAACAATTAACATTTTGTATTTTAAAGGTGTTGTGTGTGGGGAAAGTATAAAAAACTGAGAGATCACTTCTTACAGTGATAGCCAAAGTACTGGAAAGACACTGCTCCCATGGAGATGATTAAGACTCCGGAGGCCTTTTAAGCAGATGCTCGTAACACTGGAGTTCATTTCAATACCCATAGGAGGCGACTACAAAATTACTAGAGTTGTGTAGCTATGTACTATGACATCTCCTGACTTCTCTGAGTATTTTCAAATTGTTTCTAATTTCCTCAAAAAACAAATAAATCTGTGTATAAGACAACCCACAGAGTTCAACCCTGTTTTGTTCAATGGTTAATGTATTTGGACTTACCTGTCATCATGCTCTCTGATTTCTGTCAGTTTTCCTCCCTACAGGTGTAATTTGTGTTTCTTTTTTAATTATATCTTTCATGCCTCCTATTCTCCTTTTGAATTTTATTTGTGAATTCAGTTAGGTTACTGGTAATGAGCTTGGTCCTTCCCAGTCTTGTTTCTGGGATTGTCAGGTGATCAGCTGGTTATGAATTCTCCACTACTGGAAGCTGCTGATGGAGTCAGCAGCTGGGTAAGTACCCATGTCCTGTGAAATATCCGATACTCCACACTGACCGACAGGAAGAGACGCTCTTCTTGGCACTCCGAACAGAGGCAGTTTCCTCCAGTCTTTTGCGGTGCTTTCCCCTTTGGTCTCAGGTTGCATCTGGGTGGGCCTGTGTGTGTTGTCCATTGGTCTTCTAAATATTCAAAGGGGGCTCTCCTGAGATCACCAGGATTCTTTTTCTGGACTACTTTCTCCTCTCCTGCTCTATCCTGTGATCTCTCTGTGTCTTGGTTTTACCAGAATCTCAGCCCCATCACCTCAGCTCAGGGAGGCTGATAGACTCTATTTCTGCTTGTTCTCATTGAGTCAGGGCTTGGAAGCTGTCTTGCAACAGGGAGACGGAACACTTGGAAAGCTTACATCATTTGTTTCCTGTTTACTGGGGATCATTGTCCTCATTGCCAGAAGTCCCCTGTCTTGAAAATTTCTATTTAATGTATTTTGCCTGTTTGGGTTTGGGTAGTTTCAGGTAGGATCAGGAAGCAGTACCTGTTACTCCATCTTGGCCAGAAGCCGATTGTAACAGAGCTCAGTACATGCTGAGTGTTGACTGGAAGGCTCTTCTTCACCCTCTGCCCAGCTACTTCCTGCTCATTCTTCATTTCTCTGGGAAGAAATGAAGAATTTCTTCATTTTCCTCAGGGAAATCTGTGTTGATATGATTCCATTATGTGATCACAAAACTGTTTCCTTACATTATGCATTTTTTTCTGTCTTCTCCTCTAGTCTTTAAGTTAAAGAAGAATGTGGGTCTCACCTGACAGGATTTTCTGCTGAGAATATTATAATGTGCCTGAAATTGAAGGCAGTCTGCACACCTTTGTTCAGTGCAAGAATGAGTGAAATGTGAAAATGTAAGTCCTTCATGTATGAAAAATATTCAAATATTTTATATCTATCTTGCTGTTTCCCTCATACAGACTCTGTTAGTCTATCCAAAATCAAGGATGCAGTTATTTCATCTCAAAAACCAATAGAAGATAAAAAATGTCACTGTTCACAGTGTTTACTACTTCTGGAAAAATTTGCAAAAATGGAAAATAAATTTTGTGAACTAGAAATGAAGCTCTTAGAAGCAATTAGCGTGAAATCCAAGCTAGAGGATAAGAAAGAAGAGTGGAAACAAAAACTCTTTAATATGAGGTATGAGATCCTAAACTTAGAGAAATGTGTGAACAATTTTTTTTTAACTACAGATATGTAGGGGACATAATGTATTTCCTGACTTACCTCTTGGCATTTTATAAGGGAGTAAATTTCTTATTCCTCTGGAGTGGGAAAATCTTGGACATAACAACAAGTTGGTGGAAATGATTTCTCCTACCATGTGAATGCATATTCTCCCCAATCAAAATGTTACTGGCTACATAGAAGCTCCCTTTACAGGAATCTCAGTATTTTGTGACAGATGAAGTTTTGGATTGTCTTTCATTCATTTAAAAAAATTTTGTATTGTAATCATTGCTTCAAGAATCCTCATTTATAGAAATATTTTTCTATTTGTTTATTTTGACTAAATTCTTCAAAATAGAATTATTTGATTAAAGTAGAGAGAATTTTAAAAAGGAATTCGATCAGGATTTCTAAATTGTACTCTAGAAAGTTTATGTTAACTTACAATTCCAAGAGAGGATGAAATGGACATTTTCCTCAACCAAGATCTTGTTTTGAAAAGTTACATATTTTTTTTTCTTCTGGTGTCTGGGATCAAACCCAGGTTCTTGTTCAAGTGGGTAGGTGTGCTACAGATGAGCTAGATCCCCACGTACTGTTTTATTCTTAATACCCATGAAAGAAAATATAAATTGAAAAGTGATTACTAACTAGTTTATTCAACTTCTCTCGTATAGAAATAAAATTAGTTCAAATTTCTCTGGTAAAAAGATAAAAAGTCCTGTCTTGTGTCAAGGCTGATTTTAAGTTGTTTATAAAGTATGTAATAATCAACAAGATCACTTGAAAGTGTCACCCAGAAAGAAGTAATTAGAAGTGTAATAACAGGAATTAGGCTCCTTAGACTAGCCTTGGGTTGTAGCACTGTGCTGATACGTGTTATGTAAAAACATGTTAAGGTGCTATATCTTACATTGTGAATCATTTCTAGGAATATGTTCAATGTTTCATGAAGATAAAACCTTATTTCTAGTAAGTGTATGGACTGGTTTATAACCAATAATTTTTAAGCATTATAAATTATATTTAGAATTGAGGAGGAAACATCATTAGGCCTAAAAGTTAACTTCCAACTTGTCAATTTACAGAATCATCTCAAAATTCCTTTTGCATAATTTCTACTAGAGTTAATTATCACAGAATCTTACCCAATAATGGAATGTTCTTTATTACCTTTCTGTGTTGAAATCTTCTAATCTGTATATAGATATATCCCCTTTGAGAAAGACTGAAGAAGAAAATAAAATATGAAAACAAGAAGAGAAATGTATTTGAGAACACAGAAGTTTTATTAGGATGATAAGTTAACATGTGAAGAGCCAGATCACAAAATGAACTTTTTACTTTCTAACAAAATGAATTTTAAGATAATCTATTTTACTGCAGATGTGACTTACAAGAAGAGCAGAAGCAGAGAATAAATGCTGAGCATTTTTTAAAAAAATTTAGGAGCCAGTTAAGACAAAAAGAAGAGGATTATAATAAAGAAAGAGAAATAAGAACACAACTTGAAATCTCTCTAAAAACAAGAGATATGGAACTGAGTACTGCAAGAAATAAATTAACCCAGGTAAAGTAATCCTCAGTAAAGTTGCAAATTTCTTACTTTATTTCAACATCAATTATGATTTTGTATAATTTAATACATGTAGTCATATTTCACTTAATGATTGGGATAAGATCTGAGAAAGGCATTTTTTAGTAATTTCATCATTATGCAATTGTAAGCTTGTATTCACACCAACTGAAGAACTGAAGATATCCACCCCGCAGTATCCTCTTAGGAGTCCACTGTTACACATCCACTCTGTTGTCTGACCAAACATTGTTATGTTATGTATGCCTAAATTATATACATTGAAAACAAAAGGTCATCTTGTTCTAAATATAAATGATGGCATTTGTGGCTAAAATTATTTATTGCAAATGTTGACATCTAATAGATGCTCATCATGATTTCTGAATGTAGTAATGGAAGGTGAGTGGAGTTAACTTACTGACATAATTGTTAATTTAGGCATTTTATGTTATAATACAGGATAAATGATTTTGAAAGTATCAGGAAATTTGTTAAATATTTTGTAAAATGTATTTCACGATACTGCCTCAGTCTGCATTTAAGGTAAGTTTTTGCTCTGACAAATTTAACTGTCATTTATGTGATTGAAATTTGAGCTATTCAGGTGGGATAAAGGTCAAGATGCTTTAATAGGCTCCTTCTTTTTAAAATATATTTATTAGAGTACCATAAATATACACAGAATTTGGGTTCATTTTGACTCAATCTTACTTGTAAGGAATTGATTTCAAGTCCCTTTCCCCCTCTATTCCTCACTTCCTTCCTTCCTGCTATCCTCCCTCTCTTCTCTACTAAACATCTTTTCTTTTACAAATGCATGAAAGTGAAATTCCCTTTGGTATCTTTATATATGATTACAGAGGTATTTTGTTAAATTAATTCCATTTATCTTCCCCTCTTCCTCCCTCCCTCCCTCCTTCCTTCCTCCTCTCATTCTCCTACATCTACTTCACTAATCTTTCTTGTATCTTTATGATCTCTGATCCCCTCCCCTTCTTCCCCTTATTTTGCTCTAGCTTCCACATATGAAAGAAAACATTCAACCCTTGAATTTCTCTGTCTGGTTTATTTCCCTTAGCATGATTTTCCCCATTTCTATCCCCTTACTGGGAAATGCTGTTCTTTCATTCTTTTTTATGGCTAAGTAAAACTCCATTGTCTATATTTACCACATTTTCTTAATCTATTCATCCATTGATAAACACCTAGACTGGTTCCATAGTTTGGTTACTGTGAATTGGTCTTCTATAAATATTGAAGTGTATTGCTATGGTATGCTGATTTTAGATCTTTTGGATATACATGGAGGAGTGGGATAGCTGGGTCATATGATGATTCCATTCCTAGTTTTTTGAGTAATCTCCACATTGCTTTCCAGGGTGGTTGTACTAGTTTGCTACCCACCAACAATGTAATAGTGTACCACTGCCCCACATTCTCACCAGCATTTATTTGTGTTCTTGGTAATTGCCATTCTTAACTGGAATGAGATGAGATCTTAGTGTAGTTTTAATTTGCATTTCCCTAATTGCTAGAGATGCCGAAGATTTCTCATATGTTGTTGGCCATTTGTGTTTCTTCTTTTGAGAAGTTTCTGTTTCATTCTTTTGCTTATTTATTGATTGGACTACTTGTTTTTTGTCATTGATGTTTTTGAGTTCTTTATAATTTTTGGATATTAGTCTCCTGTCTGAGAAGTAGCCAGGAAAGATTTTTCTCCCATTTGATAGGCTCACTCTTCACTCCTTTATTTCCTTTCCTGGGCAGAAGCACTTTAATTTGATGGTATCCCATCTATTGATTCTTGGTTTTATTTCTTGAGCTTTAGGTGTCTCACTGAGGACATTAGGAACTGAACCCAGATGATGGAGTGTTGACCCTATGTTTCTTAGAGCAGTTTCAAGGTTTATGCTCTAATTGCTAAGTTTTTGAACTATTTTGATTTGACTTTCATGTGGGATGAAAAACTGGGTGTCTAATTCATTTTTCTATATTGCAATATCCAGTTTTCCTAACACCATTTATTAAACCAGAGAAATAGCAGCTGTACTTCATTTGTGTACAATGAATCAGAATAAATTAATTAAAAAAGTAAATAATAAAATCTCATTTATTCAATTAAAAAGGCTGTCTTTTATCCAACTTATACTTTTGGCATTTTTGCCAAGTATCCAATGGCTGTATAAATTTGGGTTTGTCTCTGTGTCTTGTCTTCTATTTCATGTTCTTCATGTCTATTTTGATGCCAATACCATGCTGTTTTTGTTACTATAGCTCTGTAGTACAATTTGAGTTCAGGTATATCAGTGCCTCCCTGAATCACTTTTCTTGCCAAGAATTGCTTTGACTTTTATGGCTCTTATTCTTCCAATGAATTGCAGGACTGTTTTCTCTAGTTCTGTGGAACAAGTACGGGGATTGCATTGAATGTGTATACTGCTTTTGGGAATATGGCCATTTCGACTATATTAATTCTGCCTATCCAGGAACATGGGAGGTCTTTCCATCTTCTGAGGTCATCTTCATTTTTTTTCATCAGTGTGGTATGATTTTCATGGTAGAGGTCTTTCACCTTCTTGATTAGGTTAATTCCCACGTATTTTTTATTTATTTTTTAATGCTATTGTGAAGGGGGTCGTTTTCTTCATGTCTCTGCTGAATCACTGTTAAGAGTATAGAAAAGATATTAATCTATGAATGTTGATCTTGTATCCTGATACTTTGCTAAATTCATTTATCAGCTCCAGAAGTCATCTGGGGAATTTTTTGGGTCTTCTACATATAGGATTTTGTCATCAACAGACAGTAATAGTTTGACTACTTCTTTTCCAATTTGTACTCCTTTAATTACCTTCTCTTTCCTGATTGTCCTGGCTAGAGTTTTGAGAACTAAATTGAATAGAAGTGATGAGAGCAAACTATTCTATCAGATCATAATGGAATGAAAATATAAATTAGGAGTAAGAAAAAAATGAATAAACCACATAAAGACTTGGAAATTAAACAACACTCTTTTAAATGAAGAATGGATCAAAGCAGAAATTTTGAGAGAGGAAACCAAGGAGTTCTTAGAAGCAAATGAAAACCAAGATACAGCAGATCAAAACCTTTGGGACAGTATGAAAGAACTACTTAGAGGAAAAAATCATTCCTTTGAGTGCCTACATGAAAAAAATAGAGAGAACCCAAATAAACAAGCTTATGCTCTACCTCAAAAACTTAGAAAAAGAAGAACAGGGCTGGGGATATAGCTCAGCTGGTAGAAGGCTTGCCTCGTAAGTGCAAGGTCCTGGGTTCAGTCCCCGGCACCACAAAAAAAAACAAAAAACAAAAACAAGAAACAAACAAAAAACTCCAAAATCAGTAAAAGTCAAGAAATAGTAAGAATCAGAGCTATAATTAATGAAACTGAGAATAAAAAACAATTCAAAGAATCAATGCAAGAAAGAGTTGGTTCTTTGAGAAGATAAATAAGATTCATAAACCCTTATCCAAACTGACCAAAAGAAAGAAAGGACCCAGATCAACAAAAATAGAGATGAAAAAGGAGACACTGCCAGAGATAGTTCTGAAACCACAGGATTGTTAGAAACCACCCAATAAATTAGAAAATCTAGAAGATATTGACAGGCTCCTTCTTTTTAACAGTTGTTCAGCGTTTTCTTGTTTATTTGTTTTTTTTTTAATTTTGAAAGTACTGCTTTTAGTTAAGCTCTGAAACTTAGAACTTTTAGTAAGTCTAAAATTTACACCCACTGTTGTCCTTAATATTTTGGGGATGGGGGCATTTTTATCCCATTGGATCATGTAACTTCCTTATTTCAACTAATCTTTTCTGCAGTCCCTTTCACACTGGCTTCATCCAGAGAAAAGACTTTTGATATATTTCATACCAATTGATGATTTTCTCATAATCTCCACACCATTGTTACTAACGATCGATGATCCAGTTTGGGGCAGTGGTGTCTACCCCTTTGGCATGTTAACTTGAGTCCCACTAGTAAGCGAGGAGGAACGGTGCAGCCAGCAGAGACTCAGTGTGGACGTCCTTTCCTCCATTTTGAGAAGTGAAACTCTGGTTCAGCATACCACATGCTTAGTGATGATTTATTGGTACTTTTTTATTCCTAATAAAATAGTTCACTGTGTTTCCTGTGTTTCATATTTACTCATATTTCAAAAAGTACAATGGAAAAAATAAATATTACTGAACAGAAACCCATCTCAGGATTTTCTTAGAAGAGCCTTATACATTTTACTTTATTTGCTGTTAGAATTTTGAACCATAAACCTACTTTTGTATTTATATATTTTGAGTACAGAAATTACTGTCTTGGTGGAAGAGAACGACAAGTGGAGTCAGAGGACTTGGGGGAAATCCCAAAGCCTGTGTCCACTTTTTGTTATTTGGGTTTTTTGTTTGTTTGTTTGTTGTTTGGTTTTGTTGTTGTTGTGTTTTTTTTTTTTACTTTGTTCTAACTTGTTATTCAAAAATAAGCCAAATCCCAAAGAACTGAAGGCCAAACTTTTTCTCTGATATACTGATACTAATTCAAAATGGGGGAGCTGGGGAAGAACAGAGGGTTAGGCAGAGGGTAGTGACGGGAGGGGAGGGGTGTGGGGAGTCAGGAGGACAACAGATTCTTACATTTTCAACCTTACCCTTCTTTTCAGAATTGTGGATTAAAAAGAATTCACTGGTGTATGTAGAATTGCTGAGTTTAGAGCCTGGATTTATCAATTATCAATAGATGTAATTCTTATAATGAAGTCCAAAAATGTTAGAAAAGTAGAATATATGTAGAACATTTTCAGGAAAGGAGAACCAAAAGAACTTTGTGAAATTTTTGTCTGTCAAATATATGTGCACTAAGACTCTGACATGGGTTGTCTCTACACCTTAGGTATCAGAATGCAAACCATTTTTTAACATGGTCAAACCTATTTTTAAAAAATATTTTTAGGTGTAGTTGGACACAATATCTTCATTTATTTTTTATGTGGTACTGATAATTTAACACAGTGCCTCACACATGCTAGGCAAGTACTAACACCAGCCCCATGGTCAAACCTATTAATCACTTACTCTATGTCTTGAGTCTGTTGTAATTCAGGAAAAGTGTTCTTTATTCTGAGATTCTTAAAAATTATTTCTTTTGTATTCTCATGGATTCCTTTTCTTCAATTAAGTTCTTGAACTTCTGGGAATATATGCTCTTATAAGCTCTGAAAGCAGTAAAATCTCATTTTAAATCTAATTTTTAAAATTTAAAATCTAATTTTAAATCTAATTTTTCTCCAGTTGGATATCCATTTACTGCAACCCTTTCACTGTACATATTATATAGGTTTTTTTTTTTAAATTTCAAAGTAAATTGTGATCTACCATTTTGCTGAGTGCTAGCTAAGTATCTCCTTGTTTTTCCTTAGGTTTCCACTAGCGATGAAACAGGAAAAGATCTGTTGGATAAATATCACAGCATAGAGGATAACATCGCTATCAAGAGACTAGAAATAGACACAATAAAACATGAGAACCAAGAAAAAGAGAAGAAATACCTTGAGAGTATTGAAATTATAAAAGGAAAGTATGATGACCTTCAAAAGACAATCACACTGAATGAGGAGTCATTTAGAGAGAATCTATTCCAGCATAATGAACAACTTAATAATATGAAAACTGAGATTTCAATGCTTAATTTTCAACTGGAGTGTGAAAAACAAAACAGGGAAAAACTGGAAACAGAAGTCAAGTTTTTCCATAACAGATTGACTGATGCTCCCTCCCATCCTCATGAAAGCCAGACATCAAAAGGATACCAAGAACTTGCTTTCCAGAGAGCCATGGATGAATATTTGCATTCACAGGCCCAGATAAATTTTGATCTCTCTCGCCTCAAAGTTAAGAATGAGTATGTTTCCCAAGAACTTGCTCAGTATGAAATAAAAGTCAGTAGCCTAGAAAGTAAGCTCCATCAGACAAGACTTGATCTTGAAGAAATTAATTTGGTTGTAGAAAGCGTACAAAGAGACCTAAGACGGACACAGTGCCAAATGAAAGAAATTAAACACACATGGCAAAGTGAACAAACTAAAGTGAATAATTATGATGGAAGGTGGGATTCCACAGAGGAGAGATTGCAACTGCAAAATGAAAATACATTGCTTCAACAGCAAATGCACGAACTTCACAACAAATCTGACAGTAGAGACACAGTGATTCGTATGCAACGTGAATTACATGATATTGTAGAAAAATATCAGGCTGAGAATAAAAAAAACAATCTCATTCTGGAAAAAAAAATTCAGAAATTAAGCAACAAATACAATCATCTTGAAGAAAGGCTGTGTCAATAGGAAAAAGAGTAAACAAAGAAAAGTAAGTATCAAGCATGAAAAACATGAATCGCCTGTGAAGGAAAATTCAAAGTAATGTTTGATAATGGCTAAATGTTGAGTCTAGTTGTATGGAAAACTACATATACTATAAATGTATTTGCTATATCAGCTCCAAAATGAAACCACACTTCTGCTGAATTCACTTTGGACCTGATTCCCAACACAAAGAAATAATGCGTGTTTGAAGTGATGTCTACCGTCTTCCCTGCCCTGGTCAGTGTACATTGTATATACGTGTTTTGAAACGTCACACTTCACCTTATAAATGTGTATGATTATGTGCTAATTAAAAATAAAGAATCAGAGTTATATAGAACTGCATTCAAAATTTGCCCAAAGTGGAGAAAATTGAAAATGTTGGATCTGAGATATGCTGTACTTTGAGTAAAGGGATTGTATTTCCTATGAAGCTTGAAGATGTTAATTAACGAATTTTTAGTACACTTATATGTGTATATATATATATATATATATATACATACTGATGTTAATGTCTTTTTATTTGAATTCAAATTTAATTAAGCTTCTAGATCTGCTAGTTTGCAGGAACATGTCATGCAAGGAGGATAGAATCATCAGCTTTCAAAAACAAAACAAAACAAAAAGTATGATCCAGTTTCCTGAACAGATTAGTAGCACTAGAAGAAGAAATGTGAACTTTTACAGATAATGAGACCCTGAAGGACCACACCAACCAAGTAGAACGTATGGATCTCTGTTGGAAAGTGATTAAGCAAACCAACTGTAAAATGATTTTGAAAACTTTTCAATTTCAGACTTACAGAAAGGGTGCTAGAGTACCAAGAAGGACTTACCATGTTTACTTTATCACTCACTCTTACACTGCTGGGAATTGAGCCCAAGTTCCTCCTCAGGCATATCTTTATGTTGCCATGTTTTAAGACCATGATGAAGCAGACAAAGAGAAAGGCTCATATCTGTAATTAAGTGGGCTATTTTGACAACTGAACTGAAGTATAGATGATATATTTTGTAATAATTCCCCCTCACTAGCATTTTATCTATTCTATTTGGTGATTTTATTTCATTCATGCCAATTTGAGTAGAATGTGAAAATCACCAAATCACCATCTCAATCTCTTTTGACCACTCACCTCTTTCAAGGCATCTGCTTTTCATGAAATCACAATGTGATGAACTGCGGCAAGATCATAGTTGACTTAGGCTACCCACTTTTTCTGTTATTAATCACACATCTTCACAGATAACTTACTCATAATTGTTAGTTTTGTAAAGGGTACATCTTCATCCAGTACAAAGATAATTGTAGCTTTCTATATTTCATTAATTGGGCATTGAATCCCCATTTTGAGACTATTAAAGTGTGGCTGGATTCATGTACAGTAGGCATGGAGTGAGGAGTGGAGCAGGTTGTAGGAGCTGTGGTCAGGGAGGGGGGTAGAGGGAAGGTTACCACCTAGGGGCTCCTTGGTATTCTGAAATGGGAATCTATTGGAAAGACTTCAGCAGAGGACTGAGTGTGTGAGGAACTCTGGTGTTAATTTGAGCCTCTTCAAGAAAAAAGGGGGGTAATGTTCTCCTCTGTGGAATTCATCAGCCCTCATCCAATCCACATACCCATGTCTGCTTGAGAATTCAGTAGGCTGTCAAGCATTGCAACTTCATCAGGGGCAAAATAGATAGAGGGCTGAATCTGTTGTCTGAAGAACATAAGAGTGATTAGACATGAAGACAACACCTTCCGTGTCCTTAACAGAATTCAGAAATGAGTGTTTATCTACAGAAGGTGGATTGACATATGTGGTAATAAATATGTAAGAGTTAAGTATTATTAACATATAGAAATAATAAGGTGATTTATACAATCATTAACACAAGTATCAGGTGGTAGTGAGACTATTTCAACAAGAACTGGTTTCACTAGAAGTTTCATCTGATTATCACCTTAATTTAGAAGAGAAGATACAGGATTTAAAAAAAAAGAGATCATGTCACAAGTCAAGAATCATGAAAGTGGACATTTAACAGTCAATCTAAAGTTTTTTAAACAATAAAAAGTGTTTTGGTAGCTATTAATTTCAGTGCACAGCATTTTTGGATTTCCATTTTAATTAACTTCATTACAATTTGATTATTATCTTAATGGTGAACTTATTTCTTTCTTTGTTTTTGCTTTTTAGGACTGGGATTTGAACCCAGGGCCTTTGACATGTAAGGAGTGGACTTTCTCATATTAATCTTACCATTCAGACACTTGTCATATTACCTGACCATGTGACTGCTGAACTGATAAATGAAGAATGGGAGAGCCTGCAGCTCTGACACCCACCACAGTGGAGGTGACATCAGCGTACCGCTGTGGGGAGATCATGCTTCATGGTGACGTTGTGCAACGTGCACAGCAGATGGCGAAATCTCTGAGAGAAAGAACGTAATAATTCATTGTTTTTCATTCAGTACAGAATCTGAACCTAGACCTGCTAGACCTTCTGCATACGAACTGTAGTAAAAATAGCTACTTATTTCATATTCATTTAAAAAATCTTTCATAATGTGTTCTACTGCTTTCAAATCCTGCCTTTATGTTTTTATTTATGTTTCTGTAAAGCTTATTATATATTTTGGCTTAGCATTTCAAGTTTGCTTTTATTTATCCTTTCTGTACGTTTAGTTTTCCATGTTTCTTAGTTGTCTTTTTAAATTCCTTCTACTTTTTTTGACTTTATTTTTAATGTACTCATTCTGGTTGATCATTAATTAATAAACTCATACTACTCAGTTTTAGACTTTCAAAAATAAATGTAGAAGACTGTTTTCTTTCATTACAACTTGAACTATATTCACTGTAAAATATTTCTTCATAGGAAATTATTCCGGGCTATGTAGAGAAATGTTTTGTTATTTTTTTTCACTTATGTGGATTCAGACATTATTTTTTGCAGTGATAATGGGTATTTGTATGTATATATGGAATATGCAATTTCACAAAGTTGAATAAAGTGAACATATGTTAAATTTTACAAAAATTTGAATCTTTCTTGACATCTGCGACTAAATTTGAATTGCAAGTATGTACCCATATGATTTTTTTTCCATGTGGTGCTGGGGATTGAACCCAGGGCCTTGTGCTTGCAAGGCAAGCGCTCTACCAACTGAGCTATATCCCCAGCTCCCCATTTGATTTTTATGTACCCAAACCACCCAAAAGCCAGCTGATTAAGTACTACCCTAAAAACCAAGTGATCATTAATAACTTTATGAATCTAAATATCACATTATTGGTGGCTTATTTATATCTTCCAATTTTTCTTTCCAAATATAGACCTAAGGATTTATCCTACCATTATCTTGCTATGTCAGTACTGTGACCCATAACAATGTTTTATTTTATTATAATTATTATAATGTAATCAACCTTATATACTTTTTCCACAGGTTTTTATTGGTGCATTTTAGTACACAATGGTGGGATTTGTCATTACATATTCATGCATTCATACAATATAACAATATAATTTGGCTAACATCACTCTCAAACACTTCCCCCCTCCTATTCTGCCTCCCTCCCCTTGATACCTTTCCTTTACTGATTTCCCTTTGATCTTCATGTGATGGGACCCATATTTCTTTACCTTTTTCCTTTCTAGCTTCTTGCATATGAGAGAAAGCATGCAACACTTGACCTTCCAAGTTTATTTTGTTTAACATAATCCATTTTGCTGCAAATGACATAATTTCATTTTTCTTTCTGGCCGAATAAAATTCCATTGTGTACACAGGCCATATTTTCTTTCACCTACTGATAAAGACCTAGACTGGTTCCATAGTTTGGCAATTGTGATTGTGCTGCTAAAAACATGGGTATGCATGTATTCTTGTAGAAAGATAACTTTAATTCTTCAGGATAAATACTGAAGGATGGTGTAGCTGGGTCATGTGGTGGTTCCATGCCTAGTATTTTGAGGAACCTCCATACTGATTTCCATAGTGGTGACACTAATTTGCCCTCACACCAAAATTTGAAAAGTGTTCCTTTTCCTCCACATCCTCTCCAAGCATTTATTATAGATTTATTCTTTTTTTAATAAGGAGAAAAGGTTTATTTTGGTTCAGAGTTTTTTTTTTTTTAATTTTGATTCCTTGTACACAAACGGGATACAACTTCAGTTTCTGTGGTTGTACGCAAAACAGAGTCACACCATTTGCATAATCATACGTGTATATAGGGTAATGATGTTTGTCTTGTTCTATTTTTTTTCTATGCACACCCCCTCCCCACCCCTCATTTTCTTTCTTTTTTTTTATTCATTTAATTCAACAGATGAATGGATAAAGAAACTGTGGTATATATACACAATGGAATATTACTCAGCCATAAAGAAGAATAAAATTATGGCATTTGTAGGTAAATGGATGATGTTGGAGACTATCTTTATTTTTTAAAAACTTAATTTATTTTTATTCTTTCACCATACATGAATGGAGTACAATTGTTTCTCTGGTTGTACATGAAGTAGAGTCACACCATTTGTATAATTATACATGTACATAGGGTAATGATGTTTGTCTCATTCTGTTATTTCCCCCCCCACCCCGTCCCCACCCCTCATTTTCCTCTATACCATCCATCATTCCTTCATTCTTGCCTCCCCCCACCCCCATTATGTATCATCCATTATCAGAGAAATCATTCGGCCTTTGGTTTTTTGAATTGGCTTATTTCAATTGATACTCTCCAATTCCATCCATTTCCCTGCAAACATCATAATTTTATTCTTCTTTTGGCTGAATAATAGTCCACTGTGTATATGTACCAGAATTTCTTTATCCATTCATCTGTTGAAGTGCACCTGGGTCGGTTCCACATCTAGCTGTTGTGAATTGAGCTGCTGTGAACATTGATGTGGCTACATCATGACAATATGATGATTTTAATTCCTTTGTTATAGGCCAAGGAGTGGGATAACTGGGTCAATATAGGCGTACTCTTGATATTTGTCATTCTGACAGGTGGTGAGATGAAATCAGTATAGTTTTCATTTGCATTTCCCTTATTGGTCATCATGTTGAACATTTTCATATATTTGTTGGCCATTCGTATTTCTCCTTTTGAGAACTTTCTGGTTACTTCATTTGCCCCTTTACTAATTGTGTTATTTGATTGTTTTGGTTTAAAGTTTTTGAGTTGTTTATATATTCTAGATATTAAAGCTCTGTTGGAAGAGAAGCTAAGAAAAAATTTCCTCCCATTTTATAGGCGCTCTTCACATTCTCACCTGTTTCCTTTGCTGTGCAGAAGCATTTTAATTGGATGACATCCCATTTATTAATTCTTGGCATTATTTCCTAAGCTTAGGGGTCCTAAAACATTTTGCTATGCTTTTCAACTTCAGTGAATTTAGACTTTATTTGTGGTGATGATAGTGTATGTGTGTGTATTTGTGTGTTTATGTGTAATACACAATTTCACAAAGCTGAATACAGGGAGCACATGCTAAATTTAAAAATACTTAAAACTTTCCTGGTGCCTACAACTCAATCTGATGTGCAAAACTCAAGTGAGTTTTACATACCCGTACTGCCCTAATGCCAGCTGATAAACAGCATCCCAACAACCAAATGGTCATTAATAACTTTGTGGAGCTAAATGTCACTTACTGAAGGCTCACTTGTATTCATCCAATTTCTATTTCTAAATATGGACCTAAAGGTTTGGAACAGCATTAATCTGCCATGTCAATACTGTGGCCAGGGAATGTTTCAATGCATCACAGCGATTGTTACTGTGTATAGAACTAGTGTGGCCGACATCACACACGTTTTCAGGATTCCATATTAAGCACTGACATGTTTTTCCCATGAGAAAGAACGTCTGAGGGTTTACCTGTTCCTCCTTTTCTGTTTATACGACTTTAATTTTTTGGAAATAGTCTTAACCTTAATGTTCCAGATTCTATTGTAAAGAACTCTGTTTCCCTGACCGTTCGACAGTAGACTGCTGACACAGGCTATCGTTTACGATCACTGAAGTGTTCCCTGTATGTCAGACATGCTCCCCGATTTCCCACAATGTTCATGGTGAAAAGTCAACACTAATGCACTCTATCACTTAACCCTCAGGTTCTTTTCAAGTTCCATGACTTGTCCAATAGTGTCCTTTATAGCCAAAGGAATTCCACTCAGATGCGGGGAACGCACTTAGCTGTTTTTCTTAGATTCCTGAAGTCTCAAACATGTCTCAGTCTTTCCTTAACTTCTTTTTTTATTTTTTGCGGTGCTGGAGATTGAACCCAGGACCTTGTGCATGCAAGGCAATCACTCTACCAACTGAGCTACATCCCCAGCCTCAGTCTGTCCTTAACTTTCATGACATAGATGGAATGTTTTAACAACATCTCTTGTAGAATGTGCCTCACATGGAACAATCATAAAGAAACACCCAAGGTTAGATCATACTTATAATTTAGTCATTTTCTCTTCAAATGCCTTCATGTGTCCTATGTTTAATTTTCCCATTACTGATGATGTTAACATGGATCACTGAAGGTGATATCTTATAGTTTTCTCTTTTGTGAGATTGTCATTTCACTTTGTAATTATTTCATGTTTTAGTGGGAATATAACTCGAGACTATATATTTGTGCTCCTCACCCAACTTTCAATTCATTCATTTATGTTTTCCAGAATGGATCCAGGGTTTATTTTATTCAGTGTATTACAATGTCTTGATATCATTTTATGCTCATTTTTCTTTTTATAAATGATCTATTTCAACAATTTCAGACCTACAGACACTATTGTACAAAGAATTTCTAGATATCATTTTCCAAATATTAACAGTTTACTGTTATCCTTTGCTTTATCCCTTCTCCACTATTCTCTTTTTCTAAATAAATGTAGGTATACAACAAAGTTTAGTTTCTCTGACCCATTTGTGAGTTGCACACCTTTTTATTCCTAGATGCTAGTGTCTCCTAAAAACAAGGTATTATATAACTGTAGTATAATGATCAAACCAGGAAATTAAAATTGGATTTAATATCTAATCTATTGTGAATTGTGCAGCTCTGTCCATTTTACGTCCTTTGGGCATAGGCCAAGGAGTGGGATAGCGGGGTCAAATGGTGGATCCATTCCAAGTTTTCCAAGGAATATCCACACTGCTTTCCAGAGTGGCTGCACCAACTTGCACTCCCACCAGCAATGTAAGAGTGTACCCTTTTCCCCACATCCTGCCAACACCTGTTGTTGCCTGTGTTCTTAATAAGAGACATTCTAATTGGGGTAAGATGAAATCTTAAGGTGGTTTTGATTTGCGTTTCTCTTATAACGAGTGATGTTGAACATTTTTTCATAAATCTGTTGATTGCTTGCAGATCTTCCTCTGTAAAGTGTCTCTTAATTTCCTGGGCCCATTTATTGATTGGGTTATTGGTGTTCTTGGTGTAAAGATTTTTGAGTACTTGGTAGATTCTGGAGATTAGTGCTCTATCTGAAGTGTGTGTGGCAAAGATTTTCTCCCACTCTGAAGGCTCTCGCTTCACATTGCTGATTGTTTCCTTTGCTGAGAAAAAGCTTTTTAGTTTGACTCTATCCCAATCATTGATTCCTGCTTTGATTTCTTGTGCTTTGGGAGTCATGTTAAGGAAATCTGGTCCTAGGCCAACATGATGGAGATTTGGACCTATTTTCTCTTCTATTATGTGCAGGGTCTCTGGTCTAATTCCTAGGTCCTTGATCCATTGTGGAACCAACCTAGATGCCCTTCAATAGATGAATGGATAAAGAAACTGTGGTATATATACACAATGGAATATTACTCAGCCATAAAGAATAAAATTATGGCATTTGTAGGTAAATGGATGATGCTGGAGACTGTCATGCTAAGTGAGATTAGCCAGTCCCAAAAATCCAAAGGCTGAATGATCTTTCTGATATGTGAATGACAATGCATAATGCGGGGTGGAAGGGACACAAGAATGGAGGAAGGATGGATAGCATACAGGGAAGGGAGGGGTGGGGTTCGGGTGGGGAGGCAAGAATAACAGAATGAGATAGACATCATTGCCCTGTGTATATGTATGAACGTACAGATGGTGTGACTCTACTTTGTGTACAACCAGAGAAACAATAGCTGTACTCCATTTGTGTTCAATGGATCAAAATTAAATGAATTAAAAAAAAATTAAAAAAATTTAAAAAAGTTACCTATATGTAATATATCATATGCAAATAGTAGTAGTAATATATTTATAAGTACTACACATTTGTTCCCATTTTTATTAAATTGGAGCAATGTAAAAACTAAAAAAAATCCAATCTATAAACCTTATTCAGATTTGCCAGTGATATCAGCAATGTCCTTAATAACCATAGTCAATCTAAGATCAGTGATTTTCACAGTCTGTGATTCATTGTGTCCAGTGTTCCTGTTTATTTAGTATCCTTTAATCTGGGACGAGTACTGAGACTTTCTGTGCTGTTCATGACATACATGTTGTTGAATGGTATAGGTCAGTAGTTTCATGGATTCTTTTTCTAGTTTGGGATCAGATCATGTTTCCTAATGTTTGGATTCAGGTTCGGCCATTAGGGCAGGAATGTCCCACTAGTGATGCCGAGGTCTTCCCAATGTAGCATATTCAGTCTGCAATGCCTGACTCTCCTAGTTTAATGAAGCAAGCAGCCCTGTTGAGGAAGCTGTCATGGTCAAGAACTGTTTACAGCCTCCAGGAAGAGCAGGCATCCTCTAGGACTTAAAGGAAACTTCTATCCCAATGAGCAAAAGCTGGGGACCTCAAAGTTACACAGCTACAAGAAACTATGGAGGTAGGTACTTACTCAGGTCTGTGTCTGGCCAATGTTGACTTTGACTGTTTGTTTAAGGAGTATCTGCCATTTTGGTCTATGCCATAGTTACTATTTTCCCTCTGTGCTTCATAAACATTTTATGCAGAGATACTTTGAAATGTAGATATCTGGTTTCTCCTCAAAATATCACCCTTAGATTTAGCATTTCATTGATGATTCTTACTTGAATCAAATTATTATCATGGTGATTACCCGATGATGATGTTCTTATGCTGTCATTTATTCAACACAGAAAAATACAAGAAGACAAACAAATGAGGGAGAAGAGTGAGCTTATTGTTTTGGTGCTTGCGTGTCCCAGATTTGGGCAATGATGGTCATTTCAAAGTGATTCTATGTCTTTCTGATGTGTTCACACTCATCTTTGAGTCTTTCTGACTTTCTGGCACAATAAGATTTCCTGAGATCATCTTGTGTTTTCTTTGCTCTAGGCCCAGAATCAGTCATTTTTTCCTAACAACTCTGATTCCTATTAAGGGAGAAAGAAGTGCACACTATTTGTGTTTCTTGTGAATACTGCCCTTGGGTTTTTCATGTCAAGTGTATTTATCATAGTTATATGCAACATACAAAAGTGAATATATATTTCACATAGATACCATGAAGAAAGGATTTATAATATCTATGTTGGGGATCCTGACACAAGTTATTCGTATGTACACAGGTACATTAGGAATATTCAGTATAGCATTATCATGCCAAATTGGAAATAGTCTAAATTCTCTTCAATAAGGAAATAGTTCTACTTTCATATCCATAAAATAAAAGTATACATTTTAAAATATTAGACCTATAGTATACTGATTATTTCATTATTTCATAAAATCTAATTAATGTGCTCTAGATTGATGTCACATCTGAAGCGAACTTATTCTAGTACCTGTAACAACGGCTGAGGTGCAAGAGGAAGCTGCCTGTCACTGGCACTCGACTTTGTTACCAGCAAAGTTACTGGTTTCTAGATTTTTGCTTGTTCCCAGTACATGAGTGCCCAGAGATAGGGCCATCAGGTTAACCTGGACGTCACTAAGGGACTGCACACGGGGATCCATGTCCCACAAATCCTTCAGTGTATTTGGTCAAGCATATGAAAATGGTACCAGAGGAACTTTGATATACTAAACAAGGAATTGGCAAACGTTTCTACAAAACCAGATAGAAAATACTGTAGGCTTGGTGAAGCAGGAGTTCTCTAGTTCTCTATGAGTATAGTCTGAAATCTGCTATTAATGATAAGTGAATCTGTATGACAACTATATTTTGAGGGGATGAGGCATAGAACAGTGGTAGAGCAACTGACTAGAAGGCAAGAGGCACTTGGTTCACAATCAATGCAAAACAAACAAAAATTCTTCATTTACAAAAAGAGGCGAGGGACTGGATTTGGTGCAGAGGCACTGATTTCCAGATCCTGTGCTAAATCCAGAGGACTGCTAATGGAGTGAATCCTCTTTTTTATAGATGATGGTGTTGCTCTAAAAACCATAAACAATTCACAAAAATTTAGTTTATAAAATAAGATTATTTCCTGAATTTGTCTTCCTTGGTTGATATTATTGAATTTTGTATCTCAGTATGACTGCTTACTTTGTATATTTGACTGGATTAAAATATGCTAGAATTAGAGCGATTTTATCATTCAAGAAATAATACCCCTCAAAATTTTTTATCTTTCTATGCTTTTTAGTCCTTAAATAAGCAAACTAATAGATTTTTATAGGAAATTGGTAAGAAACAGTCAAGGGATCTTTTGGTTTAGTTTACATTTTAATGAATTTATTACTTAAAATTTTGGTCAAGTAATTTTTAGTGCTACATGTATATAATTTTAAAAATCTTTGAATTGTCACAAATATATTACATTATATACATACATACAGTTGAACAAATTAAAATTAGGTCATATCTATGCCACTTACTATGATGTCATGGGGAGGAGAGTCTGTACTCACTGACTTAATTGTCCATTTTTTTTTAAGTACTTGCATCAGCCCCACGGCTTGCTCTACCTGTGAGCCATTTCTCAGGCCCTCCGTTCATTCTTAAACTCTCATGATCTTCTCTCAAGCACTCCTCCATACTTGTCTTACCCAAAGTTACCACTGATTTTCACTATAGCGAATCTAGGCACAGCATCTGTGTACTGCATTTTACATGTATACATTGAACAATAAAACACATCCACCTCTAGTTCCAAGAATTCAAAAACTACTTAAATGGGTGTAGACTGCATGTAAATAAGCAGCTCTTCAAAATGACTTCTCTTTTGATCCACACCTGGGAGTATGTACAGTCCTCCATTCCATTCAACTAATATTAATACATCTAAGAAAAACCAGAACTAAGTGCAAAAACAAGAAGGAACAACTGTTGCCATGTACCAAGAACAGCCTGTCCCCACCTGGACACAATCTGGTATGATCAGGAGAAACTTACCAATTCTCAGTTTTCCCTTTGGAAATCAGAGAGAAGTGGGGAACATAAGTCCAACATTCTGGCTTTTCAGGTTACTGCTTTCTTTCTCCTGTGACATGGAGATCTAAAATTGTGGCTGCTGAGAACAAAGGCGACATTCACAGCTGGTCCAGCACCAGAGAACTGTAGACAGATACCAAGAGGAGCAGGAGATGACGCATTTGTGACAGACAGAAGGGCACAGCTCTCTGCTTGGAAAGTCCAGAGAAGATGAATTCCCAGAAAGGGTGGATACTCCAGGATTATTGGTGAAAGTCTCCTTCACACTTTTATGTGCATGAAGCCTTTCACGAAAGAGAATATCCAAAAAGAAATTAAGATATAGCAGTTTAAATAGCACTCTGAGACAAGTCAGAAGACAGAGCTGTTATGTCCCAAAAAATGGACTTAAAATGAGACATCTTAGTATTTATGTTAAGAGATAAGAGTGACCAAAAAAGTTCTAAATATTACAATAAAAAATGAAAGACTTAGAAAATCCAACATCAGAAATAAACTGCAAAAAATTTTAAATGATCATTAAATTTGTGGCTCTCAATCTTTCTTTCCCCCTCTGCAGTAATTAGTCCTAAGAAATAGCCCCAGCCTTTATTTTTAATTTATTTTCAGACAGATTTGTACTAAATTGTCCAGGATGCTAAAAATTTGGACTCCTTCTGCCTCAGCCTGGGGAGTAGCTGGGATTTTAGGCATGCACCACTGCACATAGCTTCTCAATCTTAATTAAGGGGAAAGGAGGCCAGTGAAACTACAACACTGTAAGGAGAAAGAGAAAAAAAACCACAAGTCTAGAAGAGATTTTTTTAATGTTTTTGTTAATGTACTATAGTTATGCATAATATGGGGATTCTCTTTTTTCATATGTATGGTTATATAAAAAGAGAACCATACATACATTAAATAAAATTGGCTCTACTTCAGTCTCCAGTAATTCCTTTTTTTCTCCCCTCCTCTTCCACTTTTCCTCCCCTTTTCCCACACCTCTAATCTAATCCTTTTTTTAAATTTACAGTTCATAAAATTATTGCTTTACAAATACATATATATAAAGGTGAAATCTACTGTAGTACATTCATATATTAGATAGCATACATTGGTTAGTTATATTCCATCAGTCCTCCCTTTCCTCTTCATATTCCTGGCTCCTTCAATCCCCTTCTTCTGCTCTACTGATCTCCCTTCTGTTTTCATGGGATTCCCCCTAGTTTTTTCCCCCTTTATAATCATCTAGCTTCCACATATGAGAGAAACTCCAACCATTGACTTCCTGAGTCTGCCAATTTCACTTAGCATGATATTCTCCAATTCCATTAATTTACCAGCAAATGCAGTAATTTCATTCTTCATGGCTCAGTAAAACTGCGTTGTGTATATACATATGACATTTTCTTTATCCCCTCATCTGACTACAGTCATCTCTTCTGGTTCCATAGCAGTGTGAGTTGCACTGCCTTGAAATATTTTTTTTAAGAATTAAAATAATCTAACTGAAACAGCATGAGATTATTAGCCATACATTTAAGGACCAAAAAGGATGAACATTTCATAATGAAATATCATACAGGTAAAAATAACTCTAAACCTGAATGGATGAATTATCAGAAAAAGAACTCTCTGCTACCATTGTAAAGAATCAGTTGACTAGAATGTCAGTTCTAGCACACTTTAGACTCATTCATTAGATTCTAATGAGTTTTAAGATCATGGGGGTCTAACAGGGTACTCACATGGAACTGTCAATGTGTCATTTTAGTAATTTGGCAAAACATGAATGCCGAAACCTCAAAAATAGTTTAAAAGAAGAAATATGGCCATCATTTCAACAGATAAGGGAGGAAAACTTTGATAAGTATTTCTAATCAAAACAGTAGTAGCCTGAGTCTTTGGAGCCTGCTATTCTGGATATCCCCTCCAGACTCCCTCTTATATACTCAGGAGGCTCATTTCATTTGGGTGCACGTGTTGGAAGTTCTGAAAAAGACACTGGACAACTTGAAGGCCAGGAAATGATGGTGGGGTAGAGGAGCAATGCGCTTCCCTGCAGTTTCTAAGCTCAAGACTTTAAAATCAGGAAGACGGTTCCTCAGTAAGGTGTGCAACTGAATTCACTGAAAGTCACAGTGGACAGCAAAATAGTCACAGAGACACAGAAAATTTGGAACATTGAACAAAAAATAATATGTTAGAGAAATGTCAGCTTGGTTAGCACTGGTACCACCAGCCCATGTCAGGATGGGGAGCCAGGCAGAGAGGAAAATCAGAAAGGATGGGGAGCCAGGCAGAGAGGAAAATCAGAGAGGAAGGGGAGCCAGGCACAGAGGAGGGGGAGCAAGGCAGAGAGGATGGGGAGCCAGGCAGAGAGGATGGGGAGCACAGGCAGAGAGGATGGGGAGCCAGGCAGAGAGGATGGGGAGCACAGGCAGAGAGGATGGGGAACCAGG